>JAVQKG010232145.1:0-15196 GCA_036025885.1 Hypseleotris bucephala
CACCCACAGAGCTTCTTAAACATTTATCACACACAAAACTTAAAAGTAAAGTAAAATCCTTGAGTCAAAAAAAAAAAAAAAACTTAGTTAACCTAAAAACAGTACAGGATAATTATCTGTGTCATTGCTTAGCCTCACATTTGTCACTGGCCACTTAATTAGGTTTTTATAGCTTGTTAATGCAAATAGCTAAACTGCACAAAAGCACAAGCAAATACCACTTATTGGTATACACTGCCTATGAAAATGCCTTTGTGAGTAGAAAATAACTTTACAGCCTGAGATCAAATGCTTATTTAAAGGATTCTGTATGCATGTTATAAAAAATAAATAAATTCCAAACTCGCAATGACATACATGTAAATAGCACTGGTTATTGTAGAAAATGTTAAATCAGAATGAAAGGCAGCTCAAGTATATGAATTAAGTCATGTTGATTGAAAAGCTTAGGTGAAGTAGTTCCACTTCCTTGGAGCACCCTGAAATCAAAATATACATATATACTGTATGCTTATAAGGAACATACACCAAACTATGTAAACCATCCCTGTTATTTACACAATAGCAATTGTAACATTCATGAAGAAAAAATGTGAACTTGTATTGTCAATGTCAAGACCATTACAAGCTCATTTACAGGAAAGCTGAGCAATACAAGGCAATTTAGAGACTAAATATTTTAAAGTAGATGTATTTCAATTGCCCTTGACGTGTGTGTTTTAACAAACAGATGATATGATGGCTTATAAAATTAAATGAAAACCTCTTATCCAATGATTATGTTTGCAATGTGTTTGAAATGAAAAAATTGCAAAACAGAAGTTCAAATCAGTGCTAAACAAAAACACCCCTAAAAAGTACCATATTTCTTAATTTTCATGCTACATTAACAACAACAATCAGTCTCATAATTTAAGTACACTCTCAAAGAACAAACTTTAAATAAATAATTTCCATATCAAACAATTCTGCTGCCCTTTGGTTGCATTATGAGTTCAAAAATAATTTATCCACACCTACTTATAAAAGAAACACATTCTTTCAGTTCTTCACTTGTCAGACACACACAGACACACACAATGTGCCTTGGCCAAATAAAATGGCTTATCTAAGTTGCAACAGAAGAGTGCATAAGCATGCTGATTAAAAAGGCAAATACATAATTAAGATCACGTTTCTCTGACAGGACTACCCTAAACAAAGCACTCATTTCATGGTCTACAAGAGGCGTAATGAGAGTTGAAAAGGAATGCATTACATCACAGTGGGGGATATGAAACCAAACAAAAATAATAACTTAAAAGACACCATTGCAGTAAAATAATAACAATTCAAAAGGTTCTTTGTTGCACTCAAAACAAAAACAAACCCAACAACAATCCCAGGAGTAAAACGGCGACTGCATACAAATGTTATTGTAAAAGTGAACAAAATAGGCCAGTGGTGAGTCTGTCCGAAAACCATAGACACAGAAACTGTACAGAGCCGTGTCTTGAGCCTAAACATCCAGAGGGGCTCATAAGGAGGGAAGGAGGCAGTCGCTGGGGTCACACGTCCCAGGAGCTCCGCGGGGCCCTGGAGATCCCGGAGGGCCGTGACTACTGGTCCCTGGAGGACCTAGACACAGGAGAACATATTATGAATCTCTGTACACCCCACTTCATCATTGTTGAGTGCAGCTTTCTATTATTGATAATTCTGGATTTGGCAGCAACTGTGTCACACTGTCCATACAGAAAGTCTGTGTAGGAATATAAATGGAAGTTGTGAAAATCTGCATGCTGCACTGTGGAGGCAGGAGCCTGGCCCCAGAGACGGAATGTTTTCTTTATACAGATGGAAATAGAAAGTGTGAAATCCTATCTATGAAAAAGAATCTATTAAGTGATCTGTTTTCCTATATGGACAATGTAACTCTTTCTCTATATTCACATGTGTGTTTGTTTGCAGTTCACTCTTGCAGGTAGTATTGAGGAATGGCTTTAAACTTTCTATTGATAGTGAGGATTGAACACAGGAAGGCAATATTTTTCTCTGCTTAATAGAAAGTCCTTTTGCTGAACCTGTCATTTTTTAAAATTTATTTTATCTGAGTAAAAACTTATGAAAAAAACAATATTGTGCCTGGCTTGTTTCTTAAGGTGCAGATAACACTTACAACTAATAAACTGTCAAAAGAAAACTGATCCACTCACACCTCAACATAGAATCTCAAATAATAAATGCTATACAACAATGTTTGACAGTTTTCTCCACCTTTATTATAAAATGAACACAAGAAAAGATTTAGATAAATGGGTTTTATTCTCTGGTAAAAATCACTGTCTTGCAGGCTTTATGCCCTGCATATCAAAGATGCTCCACTTTTACAGCATGTGTCCTATCCTGCTGAGATCCTGCATCTGCCCTATGGCAACCACAGTGCTGGGCAAAATAAATGTAACCGCATAGATGAAAACAAATGATTTTAACAACTTTAAAAAAGACGTATTATCTATTTGCCACTGCAAAGAATTATGTGAAATCCCCTTGCCCGTGTTTCAGATCCAATCCAAAAACATAATGTTGAACCATTAAAGGCCTTTCCTAAAATTGCCCTCAAAATGTAAGCATTCTCCTTACCTAAATTGGTAACAAACTCAATCTAAAACTCTAAC
Source organism: Hypseleotris bucephala (assembly GCA_036025885.1). Classification (NCBI taxonomy): domain Eukaryota; kingdom Metazoa; phylum Chordata; class Actinopteri; order Gobiiformes; family Eleotridae; genus Hypseleotris; species Hypseleotris bucephala. The sequence continues at coordinate 2,658 of JAVQKG010232145.1, forward strand.
AACACAAGCTTATAACAAAACAGAAGTAACACAATTGTGTGTGTTTGCAACATTGTGGTGATATACAGTAGGTCTATATAAATAAAATGTACATTTTATTTAAATGGTATCTGGGTTCTTACCTGGCGGACCCATGGGTCCTGGATCTCCTGGCAGCGCCAGACCCATCTGACCTCTCTCTCCTTTCTGGCCTCTGTATCCTGATGACAGACAGTACACATTGGTTAGCCTCTGAGCTACTATTGTGTAATAAATTTTATGGTGTCATCTTGAGCGAGGGGTATAGGTGCGTTAGAAAGATTAGTACAAATGCCATAATGCAATCTCAGCTAAGGATACACTCCTGCAACCTCCACATACCAGTCAAACAGACAACCATTTTGATTATCTAAATAACACCATAACAATAACAGTGTCAACCATCAGGCCTGGTTCTGTTGAGAGAGAAGGCACTTCAGTAGTGAGTGTAAAAACAAGCTACTCTAGATTCAGATTTTCCATCCCAAAGCTTTGAATAATAAAAGACACACTGACATCTTCCTGTCAAAACAAAAATCATCAAACAATCCATCTATGAGTTAGTTCCACTGTAAAGGTGTCATGGGCTTTTATACAGCATTCTGTCAACAACGAGGCCACAAACAACTGTCTTTCAATGTTTCTCAATGAACAACAAAAGACTTTCTCTTGAATCAAATGTCAGGTTGGTATTACCAAAGGTATTTTTACTCTGGACAAGTCCCCCCCAAAAATAATTGTTTTCATTTGAAACAAAAAGAGTGGAAATTGAGACGTTCAAAAGGCGGGTAGTGCAAACAAGCAAATGAGAATATAGAAAATAAGTCTGTAACAGTACTGTGCAAATTCTTTGGGTTAATTTGAAGACTTGCTATTAGGTAAATGGATTTTGGCAATTTATTTTGCCTAATACATAATACTATATTTTTGAATCCATGGCTACTTCTTAACCCTTGCCTAAATGTTTGCACAGTACTGTATGTAAAAGTGAAAAGATAGAAAACCAAGCACATGTTTATTGTTAGTTTATCAAACTAAAGCGAATCCAACCATTTTCATTTTGCTGGTTACAACTACACACATGCCAACATAGTCATCAAAGACTGTTCCATGCAGAGTGCCATTGTGTCTTTACAGTTTAAACAAGCTGCATACCAAGCAAGAATTTAAGGGCCTGTGAAAGTCTTTCCCCCATGAGGCACTTAAAGTAATGGAGTCTAAGGACCAGTGGTTTCCAAAAAGTGCATCAGAAACACTGACAGTGGTATCAAGAATTGCACTGCAGCCTAGCCCGAAGGGGCAAACGCCTCATCGCTTACATGTCAGAGAAAATCACACAGGAAAAAAAACACCATATGAATGCTTCAAAAGTGCGGCTCAACAGTAAGAAGGGGCAGCCACACAATACTGCAATAATGAGACTTCTTTCAACACTCACAAAGCCCCGGGCATTTCATTCAGGGAGGAGACGTTCCAAAGAGAAAAGTGCCTGTACCTTAAGCAAAAAATATACTCAATATAGGCCAATAGGCCGGGTGGCACATTGGGCTGCTGCACTTAAACAAATGGGAAATAGGACACCCTTGCTTTGCTGTGTATGACTGCCTTTCTTTTGTTACCTGTAGGAAATTATTATAAAAACCATGTTGCCTTTTTACACCTGTTGCATGCTTAACTATTGAACAAAAAAATAAACATCAGCTTTTCAAGCAGTTTTTACAAAGAAAAGAAATCAAAATTATTTGAACAGATGTTTGTGAAAGAGCAATATTAAGGCATGTTAATGATACACAATGTAAAACTGCTGGAAAACTACAGCAGGTACAGGCTCCAATCAAAAGACAAACTGAAAAAATACAAAAAATAGACACAATAAAATAAAAAAGACAAAAACAAAATTGTGGATAAATGCACCTAGTGGCTTACATACATCACAAACAATTCTACAAAATAAGCAGAAATCTGGACAGGAGATTAGACAATAACTATAACGTAGGAAAGTGAGAAAATATTATTTTCACTAAACAGCTTGAGACTTGAGCCCCGTGTAAAATGAAAACTGTGAAAAATAAAACAGGTCTGGGTCCAACACACACAAGTTATTTTTCTCCATAAACAATGCATTTTGCTATGTTGTTGAATAAGTGAAATTGGATATTCCAAAGGAGCACAGACGCCAACAGAGGATGACGGGAAATAATGAGGAAATATTACCCCCCGACTTTCTCCACTGCAAAGTAAAGGCATGTTTCGACAAAGAAAAAAATTATTTGTGAAATTGTTGTCAAGAGAAATAACTTTTTTAGTAAAAATATTTATTTCAATGTTTCAGTGAAATGTTTAATACTCAAACTTATTGGGTTTTCAATTTGTCAACTTTGTTTTAGTAAAAAAAAAAATCTTAATCTATAAAACATTCTTTTGAAGGTTAAAAAACAAACAAAACAAAAAACAAACATGTAAAGTGTAATGCAAAAGGCATTAAGACAGCTTTAGTATTTAGTATGTATTTAGACCAGTGGTTGTCAAGCATTTCACATTAACTATGGACTAAACCATAACTAAACCAGGTTTTAATTAACTCAACTACAGCTAAAACAGAAACAAATCTGTCTATATGTTGAATCAATAAAATAAACTGAGCTGCAAGACCACTGGAAAAGATTTTGGATATCAGTTTGGAACCACTGGTCTAGTCAGTGTGTCACTACTTTAGCTTTAATACTGTAATCTTCTGCATTCCACCCACTAAAAGCAGCATGTACAATCACATCGCTTATTATATAACACTATTATATTAAATGGTTTTAATAATGTGAGGTAGATACAAAACTCTGACGCAGGGGGGCGCTTTGACCTACACCAACCCCTCCACTTGAAAATTTAAGCTTATAGCTAAATTCAATACTAAGCAAAAGGAACAAAAAATCTTAGCAAACCATTAGTGTAGTACAAGCAGTCACTTGTGTTACAAAGATTAAGATGTCCAGCCTCTCTCTTGACTACGCTCCTTTTGTGTTTTAGAGCTTTAGTGTTTCAGTTTTGTGGCTCTTTCCTGTCCACATTAATAATACTTTCTCTTATTCACAGACATTTCTTCTTTTGTCTTCTTCATATTTCCAGACGCTGTGCATCATACTCCTGGCCTTCCCTCTGCTTCCTGTCCCTTCAGTCTGCTTTGATATATGGCTCTAGCAAGAGAGAAAGGCCCATGAATCCCCTATAAAATACAAGTGTCAGACCCTCACAAATTTAGCACGTCACCTATAGGTTTCATCCAAATGCTTTCTTTACAGCTTCAGAGTTTTGTGGTGGTCACTTTGCGAGCTTTATGTCAGTGTTGCAGAAGTATGCAATTGTTCACTGGCTTTGTCTCATGCAACCTACTACTGAATATTGTACTTGCAGGAGCTGTGAACTTCTTTTTGTTCTCCGACACAGGCTTTTTCATTTCCAGGCTAGGGACTGGCACAAGGAGTAGAATAATTTGTGATGCTTTGTGGCTGAAAACAGTGCATAGTTGCATGAATGTGGGGTGTTATATTAGAGTTAATAGAGACTCGATCACTCGTTAGATTATCAGTAATTTTTTGTCAGCTTCTGTAGTTGGTCTTACCCTGAGGACCAGCATGGCCTGGCTCTCCAGGTAGGCCTGGTAACCCATCTCTGCCTGGTGGTCCTGGCGGTCCTTGGATGTGTGAGCCTAATATCCCTGCAGGGGTCTTCTGCATCAGGGCAGCATGTGCGACTTTCTCTACAGGGTCAAATAAAATATAAAGTATATAAGAAAAAGACTACAAAAGATCAAATGTATTATTAATCTTAAACCTTACCTTCAAAGGCCCTCAAAACTTCATTTCGGACAATTGTTTTCAATTCCTCCAAGAAGCCAGGATCACCCTGCATGTGTTAGATGAAAGGGGAAATATGTTTATTTCACCGCATTTGTAACAGCAGGAAAACAACCAGTTTACTTTAGACATTATATTTTCTGTGAAGGTTCATTTCATTCATCGAGGTAGTCAAATCAAAGTTGAAGAAAGTAAAAATCAGTTATTCGGTCTAAAATCAAGTCCAGATGATTTTAATTTTAACTTTCTTCAACTTTGTTTAGACATTATAGCTTTTCAGTGATGTCAATGATTGTGAGATTTTCTAACTCTACTCACAACTTTGAGGCTCATTTCATAATTAAAGTTCCTGATGAGGGTTGGGTAAACAGCTCTTCCAATCGAAAACTAATTCATTAACTTAAACAATCTTCTCAAGTTGTTGGTGTGAATTAATCAAAGCTAACAGCATGCATCATGATAAGTAAACAATGTAGCCACACTGCTAACAACAAACACAATCGTAGCCTTGGACTTGTTCGCCCTGTTTTCATTTGTGCTATGGGTGTTATGTAACCGTTAGCGACGGTGTGGAGTATGTGTAAATTTTGTGTGACAGCCGGAGGTGTTGTGAGCACGCCGAGCTCCAGGCACGCCCACGTACGGCTGTATCTCCCTGTGTGTGTCTCCATCTCCCTCTCCTTGACCTTCCCCTGCGCCTAGATGATCGGGAGTGGGAAGTGTTGAGCAGAAAAAGAACAGCAGTCTTTTCTTTGCACACTGCCTTTTTGATGTTTCATGCAGAAATATGTGGCTGCTGTGCCATTTTCTCACACAAATAATCAGGTTATAAAAGCTTAAGATGGAAAATAGGCTGGAAAGAAGTTCTAAGTCAGCCAAGAAATGAAACATAAAATACACTAACCAAGAGATGTATGGTTTCCAGCTGTCCGGGAGGGCCTGGGTCACCTTTTTGGCCTGAAGGTCCACTCGGTCCAGATGGGCCCTCATCACCAGGACGTCCTCGCTCTCCCTGAACTCCTCTTTCCCCGGGAATACCTGGGTCGCCCTGGAGTATAAGGGAGCAAAAAGACCTTCAGCTTACAATTACAGTAAACTATATTGATCCACAAAGAAAGGTGGTTGGTCACAGCAGGCAAACACATAGATGTAGTAGTTACATTCAAAATTTAAAAGCATGTTATGTACAGTACACATCTACAAGAAACATGATATGTCTATATAAACATAATAATATGATTATATAGAAATAACAACTACAGTATATACCATAACATTGTTTCATGCTGTATTTTTTTTTTTTTCATTTACAGCATAATACAAATTTGACAGTCTCATTTTGTATTCTTTATTATCAACATTACCACCACAGTGTGACAGACCTCTTTAATTTAGCTTTCACTAAGTACGATGGGAAACTGCACTGAGCATTAAATTCCTTTATCTTTCTTATGTGCTTGTGGGGATTAGTCCTGTTTGTGCAGCAGTGAAGACTTTTATTTGAATTACAATTAATATGCACCTCAGTTCTGAGTCAGGCTGACTCACAGAGTACATGTTACTTACACGTTCGCCTTTGGAGCCTCTGTCTCCAAGTCGACCGGTTTCTCCCTGAAGAAATTAAAAGACAAATTTTAAAGTGGTTTGGTAATTGGATTTAACATCCACAGTGAGTAAAAAAGTCACATGGTACTAGTTATTGATGAGACAGATGCAATTGTAACCCTTGAATTAATAAACAATAGATGTACATCAGAACCTACACCGTCGAATAGCTGTACATGTTAGATATAAAACTTTCATTTTAAAATGTCACAAGACAATACTTTCAGTCTTGTATTTCAGATGCAACTAAATACATTTAAACACATTGGCAGAATAAATACTATTTCAAATGTGAAGAAGCTTCTGAGTAGGTTTCATATGAGCAGATGGCTTTAATGATTTATTTCTAAAGCATAATCTTAAAACCTAGTGTGAAATTCCTGTACTATCTACAATGGCTTACAGTCCACAAATGTACAGTATTTTATGGGTATGGAAGAACTGCATGTTTTCTTTGTATTTAATTGGACTTTAGAGCTACACAGTTATGCTGCAATAGACTAGAAATCACAATTTTTAATGGTTGCAATTAGCAATTTGCAAAGGCTGCATTTTTTTAGACAGTATGATATCCTTTGCACAAAAACACATCTCTGTAAACTCTGCTTACCTTGTAGGTTTAACCTTCACAATGTAAATCTTGTGTTAACAGTTAATATTTTAGTCTTCTTTTAGATTTAAAAGGTGCTGTAAACTGAATCACAAATTGAAAATCTAATCGAAATCAACAGATATATTTTTTTATAAATCCTGCAGCCATATTTTTCTATTGTGCTGCCGTACTACTGTACTCCTACTAGTACCATAGTACCTAGTACCATACAACAGTATTAGTTGGAATAATACACTGGAAAAATAATTGGAATCACAATATTACTTTAATTAGATTTTTCCCAAAGATTGTTCAGTCTAAGCGGCCTTAGTTGTCAGAAATGCAATAAATATATAGTATATAAAAATATCTCAATATATTGTGATACATGTTCCTCAAACAGTATAACAATATTGGGCAGTCTGTCGGCTGTCTTGAAATTCTTGACTTTGAGATACTTTGACTTGTGTGCATTGATCGCTTGTTCCCGGCTCAGGTGAATTGCTTGGATATTATCTCCCTGTATACTATTTCACCTTTTGCAAAGTCATACTTCCTCTGCATCTCCCTCATTGGGTAGTTTTCTGAGCGTTGCCTCAACCAGCTGTCTCTCTTCTATCCTACTCTATACCTCCAGTCTATATGAATGTCTTGGGGAGAGACTACCTGCCTTTTGGCTTGTGTCACAACTTCCTCTGTCTTCCAATTCCTCCCTGTCAATCCTCATTGCCTTTGCTTTACCATGCTGTTCACCACAATCCCTCCGAGAGTGCATCGTTCTATCAATTTCCTAGTGGATTACAGGAGCCATGCAAAAGACAATATGGCATGATGTGGTTTTTAAGCAGGCGTCTCTTTGTGGCGCTCGTCTCCCCTGCCTATTTTAATCTGTGCTGCTTGTGTATTCCCCCAATGCCTGATGGTAAGGGCTTAAATCTATCATCTTGCCCACTGAAATGTGCTTTCCTGAGCATTACATTAAGGCTCCAAGCAGTGAACATACAGTGTGGATTGCAGTCTAAAGAAGCAACCTGCTAGATGGCACTGTTGCTACATCAAAACGTTTCACTGAAAACTGCTGGACACAAGGGTATGGGTATGTAGAGAATTTGTAGAGAGCACATATTCTGGTAAAATAATATGAACTAATTACAGCAAAAATGTCATTAATGTTTAAGGTGATGAAAGTAAACAAAGAATGGTTCATTGTCTGTCCTTTATCCTACATCAGCAGTGGGTGGTGGTGAGTCATTTTGAATTTCTAACAAACGGTGTGAAATGCATTTAATCAGTAAAGTTTTACAAGACTTCGGAAGGACATTTATTTTAATGTCAGCACACTTATTATTTTAATTTAGTATTATATTTAAGTGTCTCTTGTGCTTTATAACAAATCTTTTATCATTATCTCAAAGCAATAATGATATTAATTAGGCTAAAAAAACTAAACGCCAACAAAGCCTTAAATGTGCAGTGCTCTATGTTGTGTTTAATTATATATTAAATATGCAAATGAGTTTAATTCACTCTGGACACAGTTGCCCGCGGTTTGATAAGAATCTGCTGTGCCATCTTTTTGGAGCTAAGAAGATGATGTAAAGTAGTTTTTATACATGTCCGCAGCACTCACCTTGTATCCTGGAGTCCCATCTTTTCCGGGCCGGCCCTGTTCACGAGGCGCAACACAAACAAAGACATTTTCTATCAGCGCTCACCTTCGATTGGATCAGCACAGTTGCACTCCTAGTAATCTCCACAGTTAATGAGATATCTCAGAAAGGGATAATGATCCTGATTGCTGAGCGAACACTGTTCCATTGTGCACATACAGAGAAAATTACAGAAACCATTTCTGATTGTAATTACATAGAGTAACGTAATCATCAACAGGACAAGTGATGGCTAACGTATTCCCTCCATATTGTCCTTGAATTACAGTTTTTCTACACAAAAATAACAATGGGTAAACCATCTAATAGAAATAAGTGCCACTTGGAAGACATCATCTACGCTCATGATTGGAAATGCATCTACAATGATAAGAATATAACATAATTCATGATGGGTCCTTACAGGAGGGCCTTGGGGTCCCTCTGGCCCTGGGAATCCTGTCTCTCCGAGCGGGCCCCTTTCGCCCTGTCAGAGAATACAGACAAAGAGTGTTAGGACTGTGACAAAGAACTGACAGCTCAAAGAGAGTTAGAGGCTGCAGCTCACCGGTTCTCCTGGGATCCCAGGCTCTCCACGCGCACCGGGCTTCCCCTGTCAATCACACACCATAAGAGAACAGGCTGTGCTCAATGGTGTCATATCTGCAGCACATCTGAAGACTTCTATTTATTATATACTCAGCACCTGTGACTCCAATGAGCTCTCCAGAATTTAAACCTTTATTTAAGGGTGTATTCACACCATACACATTTGGTCCACTTTAAACGGACCAGAGTTCGCTTCCCACGCTGGTGCGGACCTTTTGTGCTGGTGTGAATACACCCTAAGATTCTACCGGATTATTGCCATGAACATTTCAGAATGACAGAACTGAAAAAGTGAACTTCAAAATATATGGGACAGAATGAAACACTACTTACAGCAGAACCGAGGATTCCAGGAGGACCAGGTAAACCAATATCTCCCTGAAGAAAAACAAATTTGATATGAAACATCTTTATGAAGATGGAAGCACAGTGTGTCAACTGACATTCAGGGTACAGATGCACACATTAAAACAGAACATACAGATAAGGAGAGATGACTCCAAGAGAATGGCACCCACTTACCATGATCATTTTATAATCAGAACCAATATTATTGTAGGAAGCTGTGAAAACTCACAGTTCCATAAATGTAGCAAATGATTGTACCCAACATATTGTGTTCTGTATATATTTTTCTTAAGAGGCATCAACTTACATGTGTCTACACATTTATTTCTAAATAACAACTATGAGCTGAAAACACATTCACAGGTTTTACAAGTAACTTACCTTGGCACCTGGAAGCCCTTCAAGCCCTGGTAAACCCATGGGCCCAGGCTCACCCTGAAACACAAAACACTCATTACTGCATGTTTTTGGTATTTTTTCACACTTATAATGAGGGTCAGCTAGAGCTATGCTATTGGAAGGTAAATTGTTTTGTTACAAGGCTGTCAGAAATGGTTAACCATGTACGTGAGAGTGTAGATCAAATTGCCATGAAAGCAGGCAAATTTAATTTCAGCAGCTGCACCATATATTCTGATGTACTTGGTCAGGTATTAAAATAGCACCACATGTCAATGGAAAGATCATTTTCTTTTCTTTTATTATATAGTAATAATATTAATGTTGACCCAAATCAAAACATTTACCAAATGATGTCTTTTTTGTACTTCTTAATCTCATTATTAGTTTTGACCATATATTTCTCTAATAACAAATATCATTTCAAATAATTTTTAATGTAAATGCTATTTATTCATATGCAAAGATAATTTAAGAGGACAATGCTTCAACCCAGAGCATTAATATGTGATCTTTGACACACGCTGTCACACCTCGTATTCTTGTGACAAGTTTGAAAATAAGTCTTTGACAATCACAATCTGACTAATAGACACCCATTCTTTATGCATGGTGAACAAGTGATGGCCTCTATCTAGCCCCTTTTTGCTCAAACTGCCATGAAGAAATGTCTTTTTAGTGAACAGAGGGCCAGGCGGCACTGACATAGACAGATTGTGCAGGTAATTGTCACACATGTAGATTGTCATGAATAAGCGAGTGTGGCTAAGGAGAGCGAGTGGTCTAGCCAGGAGGATCAGCCGTGAGACGGATTGGGGCAATTCCGCCACAGCACCGGGGCCGCTCACACAATTTATTAAAATGTCAAATTAACATCCTGGTGAAAAATCACTGTGCAACAAAACAATAAAAAATGCAATTGGCCCCGTGAGAATAAGGGATTCAAGTTGATGGCTCATGCATCGACCTGCTTCATGTGTATACCTATGTATGTATGAGGAGATTGTTTTCAAGGTACCGTCAATGGGGGGAAGGGCTTTTGAAGATCAAGAAAGAAAAGGTTTGTAGGTTGCCACTGGCGAGACAATACGGTACAACAGTTTTATGTTTGCTGGAGACATGTTCATTTTTTTGCTGTGTGCTTGAGCTCTACCGAGAGTGGTTAAGTGTGGCAGCTTGAGGGCGTATCGACTTGTTCTGTTGTAGAGAGCTCCAAACACAATGACAGAAAGCTGCAGCTACAGACTTCTGTCCTATTTTTCTTCCTGCTTGAAAAATAGACAAATGTTTGGCATAAATATATTAAAAATGAAAAGGATAAACTTACCACATGCCCATCATCTCCTTTGGGACCCTTAAAACAGAACATAGAAAGACGGATTACGCTCGTGAATGTGACAAGTGGTGCAATAAAACAGAAAGACAGTCTAAAATGACAATGTGTGGCTACTGAACACTATGGCCCTTTAGAATTTATAGCATACATTATTGGCTGTCTTTTCTTTTGAATTTCATCTTATAAATCATTCTCGTACATAATCAAGGTGATATACTGCGAGTCATCTTCTACAAACACCCTAGCCATTTCACATTTTTCTGCCACTCTGCATCTTTTCACACCAAAAGGACTTATTGATAAATAGGTGCCCTTGTCCCTCTTAACATTGATGAAGATGCTTTAGTATTGATTGTCCGGGAGGTGCTGCTGCTGCTCTGGGGATGCAGTGATGGATGCAGTACAGAGCTAAGAGCCAGCCAGATTACAAACTGTCTGATAAGAAGGGGCAGGGGGAGTTGATAAGCAAATCAGGTCACTCTCGGACCTCAGCTTCATGTTAGCTTCTGAGGCCAGAGTAGGGTTGGTGTATGTATGCTCTAGGGTGAGCGGAAAACTTTAAAGTAATAGGCTATATGGTTAAAGCTGTAGTCCGGAGGTTTCTTAAAGTAAGACATTGTTACAAAAAAAGGAAAGATGCTTTAAACTTACTCTTACCCGTTTTACAATGGAAATATGCAATGTATTTTATTTTACTTTAGCACCCTTCCTAGCAGATCTTCTCTACAAATCTGAGTTTGTGGGCTACCAATTACAGTTTGATGAGTGTTGTGGATGGTGCTGTAGTACAGGGCAGGGGAGGGACCAAAGTAAAACTAGTAGTAGCAATTCTTTTATGTTTTAACAATTTCTTATTTTATAAAAGCTCCAGACTACAACTTTAAGGCTGCAGAATATTTGTAAAATGTAAAATGTGCAATATGCAATAACTATGCTGTTCTGTGTGCTACTATTATAGTCATAATGATGATTTAATGGTGATATTTGGGTATGTTTTTACACAGTAACTTCAACTATATCTATGACAGCAAATTTAAGCAGGCTCTGGTCCAAATCTAAAGACTAAACCAGGACCAACCCAAAAATAAACTTAACCAAAACAAAATAAGTGTCAGTCAGACAATCACATTATTGCAATACTTTCTTGATTGACCTTAAAATGGGAAGATTATATAACACTATAGCCAACTAGATTAATTGTTATTCAAGTCTTCTCCATCCTACAGTATCTAAGTGCTACTGCTGCTTCTGCACAGCCCACTGTGAAAGCACTAGCTTCAAGCAAAGTGATGATATCCTTACCGGTGCACCAGGAGCTCCAGGGGGTCCTAAAATAGCTCCTCCGCTCTGTGAAAAGACTTATTTTTTTAACTTTATTACTCAGCTTATTATTTTACAATACAGGTCAAACACATTTAAAGCACAAATTTATTCCTGACGCCATGATTGAAGACAGCACTTCACTCCCTGAATCACTTTGTCACAATGGCTTTATTATCTCCCAGATAGCCCTTACCTGAATCTTGTAGAGGCTACTCATGCCATTGCCCTCCACATAAGGTACCCCCTAAAACACAAGCAATGATACATTTCAGTTTAATGCACAGTTAGTATTAGCTGAAACCAGTACAGTAGGTCTTGGGTAGTTACACAGTGTTAAGCTGTTAAAAGCTACATGAAAGAGATCAATAGCTCATTAGGAGACTGCAGAAATGGGGAAGTACACGGACGTATGAGAGCAAAAAAAAAAAAAAAAAAAAGAATAGGCAAAAATAGAGAACCACAGGTGTAACTAGAAAGCAATTGGAGACTGCATACCGACGCCAGGAAGGCTAGTGGGGCCATAATAATATTTTCTGTTGAGTGCGATGAGAATGATGAGAATCTCTGTACCAAATTTCATAGCTCTCTGACAAAGTAAGTGTATTCAGAGTCCTATAGGGGTAAAAAACATGGGGGCGCTAGTGAGGCATTGTTTATTCGACCTTGATAATTATATCGGCGAAACGCAAGAATCGCGTTCGGCGATATTATGGTTTTATGTCCGTCCGCGTCCGCAGATTGGCCGTGTGACCGCGATAACTCAAAAACGAAATGCCGGATCACTTTGAAACTTTGCAGATACTTAGACC
>JAVQKG010232156.1:0-14650 GCA_036025885.1 Hypseleotris bucephala
AGTTCAGTTTAGCAGAATTAGTTGCTCTATTTACTAGTTAAAGTTAAAAAAGTTAAAGCTTAGGACCAACTTCAGAAAATCAAGCTTGAAATTTGACATTGCATAATATAGACTTGAAATTTGAACCAATAATTTTTGGTGAACCACATCTGGTCGTGACCCACTGTTTGGAACACACAGATTAGTATAGTAAAATGTTATTATGAACACTACATTATTGAATTTGTGGTTAAAAAAATACGTCAACTAAAATAACAGTTCGTAATATGTTGTAATCAAACCAAAAATCTCAATCTTAAAAAAATTGTGATATGATTTTTTTCCATTTCAGCCAACCCTAATAAAAACTTCCCATGTCTTTTATTACAAGCAATTTTTGTACACTAGTAGTCTATAGTCTAATACACAAATGCTTTAAATGTAGATAGAACTTGTCTAACATTTCAGTCCATATTCTTGTTCATATGTCATTTGCCGTGATAAAGGCCGTCTTTGTGGTGAATAATTCTCTCACTGTTTTAAAGGCTCTCTCTTTTCTGTCTGCTGAGTTAAAAGCCCTGGCAGTACTTAAAGGGTATGAGCTGTAACACAATAGTGCGGTCTCTGCAGTGAGGAGAGCTCTGAGGAGGATTAGTTAAGATGACACGGTAGCCTGTTCTTTGAGTGTCTGCTTGGTTGAAAAACGCAAATGTGAAATTCACAAGTAGAATATTTTAACTACTACTATCTAATGTTTGTTGATAGCATTATGAACTAGGGCTAAAGCAACTAATAAAACGGATACATCGCGATTAATCAATTATTGAAATATTTGTCAACTAATTTAGTAATCGAATAAGTGTCTAAAATATGACATGTGCAGAGAACAACCCACACAGAGCAGTTTTTTAGTTTGTTTTTCTGACACTGCCCGGCCAAAAAAAAAGTCACCATAAAAAAAAGATCAGACACTAATATTTGGTTGGTCTACTTTTAGCTTGGATTATGGCACACATTTTCTATGGCATTGATTTGATAAGCTTCTGCAGTGTCACATGATTTATTTCCGTCCAATTGTTTTCCAAGATCTTGTTTTGATGATGGGAGAGTCAGACCACTGTGCAAAGCTATCTCCAACACATCCCAAAGATTCTCAATGGGGTTAAGGTCTGAACCCTGTGGTGGTCCATGTGTGACGTCTCATGCTCCCTGAACCTCCTCTTTCACAATTCGAGCTTGATGAATCCAGGCTATGTCATCATGGAATTTGCCCATGCCATTAGGGAAAGAAAAAAAAAATCATTAATAGAATAACCTGGTCATTCAGGTAGTCAGCTGACCTCATTCTTTGGGCACATAATGTTTCTGAACCTAGATCTGACTAACTATAGGAAGCTCTTACCAGTGTGCTTAGCTAAATCCAAGTGGCGACATTTTGTTTAGCCGGGCAGTGTGTTTTACTGCAACATAGATATTACATTTACCAATACATTTCCAATACATTGTACATCCCTAGTAAAAACCCATTGGTGTCTCCCACTCTCCCTCCACTTTTCCCCTGTATTTCCTCCATCTACCTATGCTAATGTCATTTCCCTGACAGTGGCTTCATTTATTAGGGCCAGTGGCAGTCAGGCAGCCCCAAAATGCCTTTACCTCCTGCTCTGTGTGTATAATGAGAGCAGGGCTGGTGAAGAAGCAGCCTCCATGATTAATTCAGACCCGTCATAGTGCAGAAGGGAGGACCCAGACAATAGAGATATGCTATTGCACCTTCCCCATACATACAAGAGCTGATATATGCTAATGCACAAGGAGTGGAGGGCCGTTTCAACAAGACTTCAAATTATAAATGTGGCAAAATAAAGCAAGGGAAACATGGATGGAAGATTGTGTTGATGCAAAATATGAAGAAATGTTTGGTGGCGAAATTTCGAAATACCGATATACCGATATATCGTGATACTGTATCGATACGGCAAGCTGCTGTATCGAGTAATATATTGTTGGTTATCATGTTCAATATATCGATTATCGCAGTATCGTGATGGGAAAATGGGACCTCATTTTGATGTAAGAATTTGGGCTACGACATTGGATGATTACCACTTTTGGGATCCACAGTAGTTTTAAAACATAACAAACATAAAACACTGGTGGTGGTATGCTTTTCATATAGCCACAGCTGCCCCAAGACTAGCAGAAATGTGGCAGTCATACCACTCCAACAGCCTCTTTGATCACCACCAAATACTCCAGACATGTACCGCAAATTGTGTTGTGAGGTATCCAGCCCTATTGAATATTACTATAACTGATAATTTTATTGGAGCAAACATTGTTTTATTGCAATCATGTTTTAGCCCAATATTTTAACATGTCTATGTCCCAAAAGATAGCATTCCATTTGCAAACAGCTTTATCTTTAATCAAGATTACTCAACTGCTAAACGAATCAGTAATTGTCACTTGTCATGCTGTCAAATGAGCAACGCATTTGTGCAGTAGCCATCAGTAGAGCTTACAACCCCCAACCCCCTCTTAAAAGCATCCTCTACAGAACAGCAAGTGAGCAGTGTGTCCTGGATTGAAGCAGCAGGCCCCTCCCCCACGGCACTTTAGGAGAGCAGGAAACATGAAGACCAGCACTGCACCAGAGCCCCTCCCCCACCCATCACCACACACACACACACACACACACACACCGACCACACCGCGGATACACCAGGCAGCACCAATGTGAGGCTTTTGGATTAGGAACAGTGTGACAATAGACAAAAACAAACTACAAAAAAAATTAAAAGAATATCAGGCATTTCCATGTAAGGGTGCCACCTAAAAATATGAAACTTTACCTTAATCTTAAATTTTCTATCAAAATACAACTTAGTCACATATTTCACTAAAACAAATTCCATTCAAAATATGGAAAACAAAGCACTAATAACTGTAATTATCTTTAAAATAATATTTGTTTAAATACCATGTAACTGTCAGTATGTGTATTAATCATATCAAATTAAAAAGAGGATGTTCAAAACATGCATTTTCTAAATATCACTTAAAATAGATTTTACTGTGCATTAGAGAACTATTAATTAGGCGTACGTAAAAACAAAAACAAAAGCATGATTTACTAATTGCGATTAGCTTTGATGCTAACTGTGCTTAAGGTGCACTAATGGTAGTTATACTGGCAAGTGACTCAGAAAAAAGTCTTTTACTATTACTTTCAAGGGTGCTTTATTGTTGAGTGTGGCATTGACAGACCTTAGTTTCTGAATTGTTGTAAACATCCTTTGCAATAATTAATATGGATACAATTTCAACTATTCACTGATTTCAAATAGAACTAGGAATCAACGAAATATAGTTACTTTAAAATTTCGTAACAAACAAAAAAACACTAAACTAAAAACAGTGCTAGGCCTGCAATATTGACACAGTACAAAGATTAATCCAACATATCAGTTTATGGATTTTTTGTAACATGTCTAGTAAAGCACAATTTAATGATCTTCCAAGATTAGCAGATCCTAATATCACTTTATCTCCATTTCGCACACCCTTATTCTCAATCTGGGACATTTACTCATCTAACCATTTGTATTTTTGGCAGTGCTGTCGTGAGTTGCCACCACCTTCCTGCCCTGCCCCCAGCCTGCCGTACCATTGGTCTGTTTTACAGCTTAGACAGCAAAAGGTCTGCCATGAGGCGTACAAAAGACCTACAGTGATAGATCAACTCCTCACCAGGGAACCGGGTAAGAGCTGACGCAGAGCTGATACATTGTTCAGTATAGACCCAGACAGAAAAGGTGGTGTTAACATGGAGGGCTTAATGTGTCTCATATGCCTGTCAATGTCTGTTAGGGATCAAACATTATTATACACTTCAATACTGGAAATGGTACAGAGGGTTTAAAGTTGCACTACATGATTTTGTGCAGGAAAAAAGTCTAAGTTTAACCATTCACTATTCGATGATTAACCAATTAATCAAAGAAATAGTTGGCAAATTAATTAATTAGTAAAATTGCAGAGCTACATAATATAAAGTAAATCAGAAAGTATATAAATTCCTCCAGTGAACCACATAACAATACATTACATTAGCAACAATTAGCCAGCCATTATAGCTAACTGTTACGTACAATAAGAAGCTCTTGAGTCCTCCTACCTGTAAAGACTGCAATAACATGTCAATCAAGATGGCACATGTCAATCAAGATGGCACATTCTTACTAAAATTTCAGAAAACACAGCAACCAGTAGAAATGATGTGGCCTGATGCTAACCTTGCGCTCCCGTTCAATCCGTCAGACTCCACTCCACTGATGGTACAACCAATCTTTGTGGCAGTTAGCAACATGCTGCCACTGGGAAACATAATGTATGCTGCTATAGTTTTACTAAAAAATGTAAAATCACGCAGCGACAATTTATTAAATACATTTACAAATTAAGTAGTTCTTATTCCGTGTCCAGTTAATTGATTTTCACCTTTGTTGTGAAATACTCATGAGACAGACAGTACAGACTGTCTGTCTCATGAGACAGACAGTACAGACTGTCTGTCTCATGAGTATTTCACATCACTTTTTGGATGAAGGGCCTTTTTTTGGCTGAAGCATAGCTTATGTTGCCGGCCCAATTTTTACAGGGGAGTCCTGGCCCCTATGGGGAACCTATTGTACATGTTTTTAGTGGTGGGGGAAACCGGAGTGCCCGGAGGAAACCTACGCAGACACGGGGAGAACATGCAAACTCCACACAGAGGGGCCCCGACTGCTCGGTCCGGGAATCGAACCCGGGACCCTCTTGCTGTGAGGCAAGAGTGCTAACCACTGCGCCACCGTGCCGCCCTTCCTGATTTCCTGATCAGTTCCTGATTTGTCTACGTCATAGCTGTTGTCGTTTTGTGCTTCAGCCAATCAGCTCTCTCCTGTTTCAGACTTTCTCTATGGAAGCGATCCCAGATTTGTGAACTCTGAAGAGCAGAGTGCTATTCTGTCAACCTGGTTCAACTGATGCAATAGCAATATTCAATCTCTACTGTACCTCTTGAAGTCTCTCTACTGCTACACTAACAAACCTAGAACATACACACTATCATCAACAATCTGCCATGCACAGATGGAAGGAGACATGGTCGTGCTGTGGGCAATTTCCTGTAGTTAGTCTGCACCCCAGTCTTATCAGGAGTGTCTCATTGGGGAATTCAGATAGCACTTAGACTTGAGCACCCCCGTTGATGTGGAATGTTATGACATGTCAATCATGATTTCAGTACAAAGCACAATGGCCAGTATACAAAATAGCATCCAAAAATATCCTTGCCAAATTACAGTTGAATAGGAAAGTGAGTGTTGTAATATTAACCAAGATGGCATAATTGGTAAAAACACATTCTCAGTAGAACAGGAAAGGGCAAAGGAAGCTCTTGAGTCCCCCTACTGGTATGGAGTATTATAACAGCTAAAAAAAAAAGGAAATAAAGGGGCGTTACATTGTGGTTAGCGAGGGGAATGAGCTAGAGACGTAAAATGACTTTTCTCTCACCACTAGGGTAATTTGGGCACAAACTCATGATTTCTGCTTTAAGTATTTCAACATTCATAATCTAACTTTTGCGTGCCGTAAGTCATAAGTCGTAATAGTGCATTGCTAGACACACCAACCCTAGTACTTGCTAGAGATGCACCGATACTGGATCGAATATCGGTGCCGATCCAGGCCCAAAAGCTGGATCGGTAAATGAAGCTGATACTGGATCCGATATCATTTATTATACTTTATCCTATTTATGAACATATTAATGTGGCAAATTACATTATTACATTGTCAATTTTATAATACAAAAGTGAGACATTTTGAGGGTCATCTGGTCTCATATCTGATCTTTTAATAATGTTTATGTTTGTTATTTTGGACAACACAAAGTTAGCATTAGTATTGGTGAATATTGGGTATCGGCTGATCCACAAAGCCCAGATATCGGTATAGGGACTGAAAAGCCGGATGGGTGCATCTCTAGTACTTGCATGGGAACCAGATCCACACTTGCTATCATCAACAATCTGCCGTGCACAGATGGAAGCAGACATAGGCCGTGTGTGGACCATTTCCTGAACTCCAGTCTGTATGGGGGTGTCTCTATTCATCATGTGTGGAGATAGAAGACAGAACAGTGGTGGGTCTTTGAAAGCATCACATGTCAGTCTGCTAAAGGGACACACACTGCCACTATGCTACGACAACCCCCAATCACAGCTCTTAGTTCCATATACAGGCCATTGTATCCATTCAATTAAAATAGATGAAAGCACACACTGTCGGGAGATTACTTCTTCTCATGAAAAAATACCCCAGTACGTGGAATTGAACCGATGACTTGTGACATGAGAATTAGATCATGCATTTGGAGATTGAATTGAAAAGAATGTCAATAGCAATCTAGAGATATAAAAATAGAAATCGGTTAATTATTATGTTTTCACAATTACAGTATAGGGTGGAATGACATTGGAAAAATTTAATTGCTATTTTCTTTATGGCAAATAAATCCAAGATTCAGTTCATGGCACATTTTGTCTGGAAGCATTAACACTTGAAAGAAGACTGAAATATAAGCTGGTAAAGACAGAACATTGTAGAGGTTAAATCTACAAAGTATGCAGGTATACTTTGTTTTATATAATATTGCTTAAAAGATAGCAGCCTTTGTGATTTGCTAATTGTGACCATTAACATTGCAATTTCAATTCTATTACAATTAATATTACTGCCCTGGTAGGGACTACTTGTCTGTCTCAACTCAAGATACCCCCCAAAAGTAATAATATAAACCAAGACTAGGTCTAAACCAAGACTTAATTCAAACTAAACAAGAAAATTGTCAAAACTGGAAAAAAAACAAGAACCAGAGTTACATTATGAAAAAAACAAAACTAGAAAGCAGGAAGTAAGCAAGGTCTTAACCAGGACTACACCACGCAAAATCGACACTAGAAATTCACTAACTCACAACCAGATCGAAAGTAAAACTATTAAACTAACGATTTACAACGCAACACATTTATGCTAGTCAGGCTAAACCACCACTTTCTCTAAATCTGATAGCAGACATAACTTATACACCAAGTCATTAGAAACACTGCAAAAATTCAACTAGATCCAAATTGACAAAAGCAAACACTATGCTACGTTAGCATTTAAACCAAGCATCCACCACGACAATTGACACCACAAAACCCAAAGCGTACAGCAACATGTTCAACAACTCGCGCAAATGAACAAAAAAAAAAAAATCTAACCTTTTCATTTTTCACTTTCTTCAACGTCGTCTTGCATTCCCCGTTCTCCACCTCTTCCGGTTCCGTTTTGACCACTGCTTCAAGTGCAATATTTCCCATGGGCCTTCCTTGATCGGGCATTTCCGTCGATTGTGAATTCTCAAAGGCCGCTCCGTTTCCGCAAGCGTTATTCCCCAAAGCCACGTGAGCTTGCGATACATCCTTTTCGCTAGCAGCAATCGCCACCACCGCGTTACCCATATCTGCTTTGTCTTTCTTATTTTTCCCGCCAACTTCTTTGTCCTTTTTGGCGCTTAAAACCCCTCGAGAAGCCTTGCCGCCCTTCTCAATATTGTTGGCGGAGGTATTGTTGTTGCCGGTCGCGGGTAAGTTGACCGTTTGTTCCGTTTGCGCGCGCCCCGTACTGTCTTTCTTAGCCACGTCTACGGTAGAAGCTTTGCTAGCATTGTCCTTGGAGTTCTTACTACGTTTGTACTTGGATTTACTTTCTTTTTGCGATACCGGGCTCACAAATCTTATATTGTCGGGTAAAGCCGCTACAGCGCTAGGAGGGGCCGCTAATCTGTCTTTGTTTGTTCCGGACATTTCGAGTTTGTCTTTTTCCAAATCCGCGTCAAGATCAATAATGAGATTTCCTACTCCGATGTCCCATTCATCCCCGCTATCGTAAGTGTCCACCGCATTCGAGTCCACACCTTTCCCGCCTGCAGTGCCACCACTTAGGGACATCTTAGAGCGACCGGCCCGGGAATGCCTCAGTGAGCGCCGAACTCTCTGGGGCAGGGGTAAGACAATCCTCACTGTGATCTCTGCCCATTTAAACACATTGTGGATCTGGAAAACACAGGACACAAAGGTTGGTCAGTTGAAGTAAGTATGAAATTTAAAACTCTTTTACTCTTTTTTTTTTTTGCACATTTCTCAGTCTATTTTGGATTCATTTAGGTTGCCATTTTATGTTTCAAACACACAATATCTAATACAAGGCTCTGTGCCTGTTTCAAGACAGGAACGAACCATTTGTGCTAATTTTCAGGGGTAAATGAAGAACCACTTTCTTCCACTCTTAACAAATACGCATATCTAATAGGCAACAACAATTCTCTGGGTGCAGGTGCAGGTAGGCCCACTTGGTGGTTTGCCCCAATTTATGCCATCAGCTTTAGGGTCTGTTTTCAGCACAATAGCTCAACACAGATTAAAGACATCCCCGAATGAAACAAAAGACAACTTTGATATGTTCAGGTAGAAAAAACATTAGAACATTAAAAGCTGAGAAAAGTCGATTTTTCAGAATATAGGACCTTTAACAATAATAATAGCTCAAACGGTGCTTGCGACAATATACTAATGTTTTGCACTTTTCTAAACCAAAAACATGCACAACAGGCTAACACTTCCAGCTTGGCACATAACCTAATCATCACAATAATGCATCAGTTGTACAGTAGCGCTTTTCTGGACACTTCATAACGCTTTCCTATTGCATTTATTCCACAGTCACACTGCTAAATGTAAGCTGTATCCATAGCTGTCCTGGGGCAGTCAGATGGATACGTTGCTGCCATTCCGCGCCAACATCTTCTCCGACCACCACCAAAACCTAATCACAAACACATTCATTTATCAGCAATGTTAAGTGTCTTGCCCAGGGACACAATGACAGCACAGTTTCAAGCACTTAGCCACTGCTGGCCAATTCAATCTGTTTCCTGCTCCATTTAACCACATTAGTCCTTGTTACCACCGACAAGGTTCCATAGCCCATATTGTCCAGACACCCTCCAAGCAACTGCTGTTTCTCTAATAATCCAGTGTTTTGCATAAGCCACAGCTGAGCCTTTTGTTTACATATCGACAGTAAGGAGAGATATTACATTTTTAAGCTCAAGTCTTCTCAAATAGCAACAAGATGACATAGATGACAAGATGTCACATACTCAATTCTCCTGGGCAATACGCACCAGTCAAGGCAGCAGTTTAGAACAGTAAGTGAACAGTTGGAGTAGTGTTTTTGAGTGACCAGAAAAGCGCTATATAAAATGATGCATTATTTTTTATTCCTTGATAATAAACCACAATTACTATACCTGGTTATTACTTGTTTATTACCATACCATAACCATATAATTACCGTGCTATAAAGTAAAGTGTGACCGCTATTGGTGTTTAGCTAAGAGCATGTCACATTTTCAATATTCATTCCCAAACTCGAGAGTGCTGTGACCCCATTAAATACCATAAAATCCAAAAGGGACCCCCAACAATTTCATGTTTTTTTATTTCTTTACTGATTGCTATAAAATTTGATGAAAAACACTGTTGAGAATTGCTCTATAGTTATATTTTTAACCGATTTCTTAGATCTGGCTAAGATCTCCTTTTGTGCTGAATTGGTTTTAGTCGAGGTTTAGTTCTAGTTTATTCCTGGTTTAGTTCTGATTTAGACCTCGTTTACCAAAACTCAATTTCTTCTCTAGGGGGCCCCTTTGGAGTACCTTCCCGGACCCCCAGCTGGCCCCGGACCCCACTTTGAGACCACAAAAGCTGTATCTTGCTCTGTAATTCCTTGAGATCAGTTGTTGGTGCAGCCGACTGGTCTGGTGTGACAGCTCTGCTCCGAAAGCCTGTCTCTATAATCACTTCCCACCACCGGCGTCGTCATGGCAACGGTGGGAAATGTATCCTAAATCCTTTCTCTGACAGGCGCGGAGGCCCCACTGTTCTAAATGACTGCTTCTCTATTCACCAGGAGAGAGGCTGATGGTGTCACTGCTGATAAATAACTAACACCGCCCAGTTGAAGTCCAAATGTGCTTTTGAGAGCCACAATCCAGTCACAGGATACAACAGTTCAAATCAAATCTTTGTTATGGATCAAAGAGCAATAAAACTCATATGGCATTTAGGTAACAAAATAGGTCTGGTCAACTAGCCTGGTCAACTAGCCTGGTCAGCCAGACTAACTTTTGCCTTCTCTTCTATACGGCGAAGTTAGTCTGGAACCGCTCCCATAGACTGCCGTTTCAGAGGCGGGACTAAAGGCGTAAAATTAACCAATCAGAGAAACGGCGGACGTGACGTAAACTAAATGAAAAGCAGAGTTAACACTGTCAACTTTTAGGGCTGTCAGTTGCTGCGGTTTTAACGACATATCTATGTCTTTTAAAACAGAGGAGAGAGCAGTAGTAAACAATCGCTCCGTTGCAATGGCTATCTTGTTTGTTTTGACTAAGGGATTTCAGGTGCAGTCATCACATAAAGCCCACCCACAGCTGCGATTGGTCCGGTACGAGGATGGAGCCATCTATGGGAGTGGTTCCAGACTAACTTTACCGTATAGAAGAGAAGATAAAAGTTAGTCTGGTCAAAACGCCTATAATTCCTAGCCCAATTTGAAGAGAATATAGGATTTTATTTAAAATCATTATTATTTTCAAATCAATGATAACTTCATAAATGCTAGCTGGTTACCTTTCCTATGCATAAAGACAAGTAAAAATGTATTAAACTAAGGCTGTAGTTAACCAAAGCCATGGAAGTTATGTCCTGTGCAGCGATTAGTCAACTTAAGGGAACAATATTAGAAAATGCAGACCAAACCCTGCATACACGTGAAGCTCCGGTGTGAGTAAACAAATGCTATGGCTCAGTTAGCTTAGCTCCCTCGCTAACACTAAACTAGACTTCTTTGTGAATGGCCATGGCAGTACAACCGCAAACAGGTAGGAATCCTCGAGCGCTACTTTCCCCTGTCACTCGTGTCATGTTTGTTCCTGTGTGTGTGTGAGTGTGTGCATGTGTGTGTGTGACACAGCTCCCTGCGCACTCCACGGAGGCAGGCGCTTAGACGCTCTGAGCGGAGCTTAGAATTAGCGCTATGTCCGTCTCTTTAAACTCAGCGAAAACAACATTAATTGAAGTGAAATAGTCTAAAACATACCTAAATACATGTGTCTATCTATACTGCTGTGTCCATAGTCGTTTAGCTGGTGTGATAATCCACAGGAGCAGCATCAAGTAAATTTAAAGGAAACTTCTCTGTGGCCACATAGACAGATGCTGATACAACACAAGCTTTGGTGAATGAATAAAATGCCAGTGGACTAATACAGTGACGTTGACCAAGATGTCACTGATCAATTAGTTAAAAGACTATCAGCCCAAGTGTAAAGCTAGATTTGTATTATTCAAATAGGTCTATTGCTGAATAGTCCACATTTCTCATAGGCAGCTTATAAATAGTTAAATATAGAACTTTCATTATAACTACTGTATGTAGATAACTTGTTCTGATATTTGCCCATACATTATCAGTTTGCCTCAATATTTTGTTCTTGAGGATAATTAAAAATCCTTCATTTGCTTGTTTGACTTTAGACTTAATTTGAAAAATTGATCAAGAATATCGAAATATTGTATCGAAATATTTACTGTATCGACATATCGTATCGAAATGAAATCGAATCAAATTGAGGCCCCTGTATCGGGATACGTATTGTATCGTGAGGTTGGTGGCAATACCCAGCCCTAGTGTGTGTGTGCGTGCGTGTCTGTGATCAAGATAATGCAAAAACTACTGTACGGATTTGGATGAAACATCCAGGGAAGGTCGGGACTGGTTTAAGGAAAAAGTGAACAAAATTGGGTACATCTGCGATGAATATTAATTAAGTTATTAATTAATTAAGCATAAGCCTTTGTCGGGCTGCTGTTTAGCTCATTTCATCACGACAGTTTGCCGAATGTCACTCCCCACTCTTCTATCGGATTTCCTGTCAATCTACTGTCCCTTCAAATAAAGCCAACAATGGCCCAAAAATATCTTCAAATATCTTCCTATTTTCTAGTGTATTGTTTTTATCAGTCAGCATCAGAATAATAAATGAACTAAGTGTCAAATGGATATTTCCACTTCCCTCCCCGGCTCTCCATAAAGTGTTTGCTAATTTACAACCACAGCGGAGTCCTGCCAAGCACTTAACTCTGAAATTATGACACAAACACACACACAAACACACAATCATACACACATCCGCACACAGAAAACCAAGTCAAATCCTTAGTTGCTTTTAAAACTAGGAGAGAATGTGTGAAGATACAGGATATGAGCATGTTTGGAAGTCCATTATTGCTGGCAAATTTGGCTCTACAATTAACTATATTACATAAAAATAGAGCAATGCTAATTTTATGATGTTAGTTTTGTATGGAAAATGTCCAAGTAGCTAACAGGAAACCCTAGTCCTCTGCTTCAGAGCACTGCACATGGATCTGGTATCACTCCACAGAGAGCACTATCTGAAAACATGTCTGTTCAGGAGAGAGCTGATTGGCTGGAGCGCAACACAACGACAGCTATGACGTAGCCAAACAAGGGAGTGCTAAATTAATAAATTAATTTAATAAATTATCTCTTGGTGATTTTTAATGTTTTCGTAAAACTATAGCAGTACACATTACGTATCTCTGCGTTAGCATGTTGCTAATTCGCTTTAGTAAAAGGTTTGTTGTTGTGGGCAAAGCTAAAGCCCATCCACTCACGGCAAATACAGCCACATGATTGGTCCGCACCACCGGTGCAGTCAAGTCGGACGAAGTGAATGGGAGCGCTACAAGATGGGTTTCCAAGAGGTTGCCAGGTTGGGAAACTACAAACCTTTCGGAAATCCAGCTTGCAGGGCAAGGTTAGATTTTGACTTGATTTAGTCCTGGTTTAGTCCTGATTTAGTCTTGTATTTGACCTGATTTTGACTTGATTTAGTCCTGTTTTAGCCATTGCCCATTTTCTACACCACATTCAGCTACAGCTCCATTCAAAACTCAAACA
This sequence comes from Hypseleotris bucephala, assembly GCA_036025885.1. Taxonomy (NCBI): domain Eukaryota; kingdom Metazoa; phylum Chordata; class Actinopteri; order Gobiiformes; family Eleotridae; genus Hypseleotris; species Hypseleotris bucephala. The sequence continues at coordinate 13,126 of JAVQKG010232156.1, forward strand.
TTCCACAGAAAAATGCAGTGCTGCTGACCTGGATATGACCCATCCATTAGTGACACCATTAAAGACACTCACACCCATTACCACAACACACAGGCCATTTCCCATCTCTCTCTGAGAGCATGAGCTGATACACCAACAATGACAACAAGCTGTGGCCTTTAAATATTTCTACTCACACATCATCTAGGGAAGGGGCAATATACAAAAATATCAAAGAAACACTGGCGATTAATCGATCTTGGCTATTTTTTACCATTGTGATAATCGTTCATTACAATAATCGTCATTTATTGTCACCTCAATGCCCATTAGACCTTACTGTGAACAGACGATTTATTGTATTAAGTAAGTAGCCTATAAAGTTCAAGTGATATTAGTGTCAACCTACAATAAAATGTACGGTTAAGATTCTAAACTAGCATTTCAGGGACTTTTTAAACTTGTATGCATTGTTTTTTAATTATCGTAATATTATTAATTGCAGTTTATATGGCCACAATAATCATTAGACAAAAATGTAATATTGGAGGCATGAAATTAGAAAAATATTGCATATTCAATAACAAATAATATATTCTAATAGGGTTGTGCCAAAAATCGAAAGATCGCGATCTAAGCTGGCCTCGATCTCGGTGATAAGCCAAACACATTTTAATCGATGTATGCAACCTGGCTGTCTCACCTCCAGCATCTTGACCGCCACGCAAGACCATCCCTTTAAGTTTACTTGGCGAGGTGTTCTATTCATAATCATTATTTAACATCAGTAAAATGACAGGAAAATAAGCAAGGACTAACATTTTGAGTTTTAGCCTATTTATTTAAATTGTTGCTGCTGTCACTTCACAAGCACCCTGTCTCCTGCTCTGCACTGCGCGGACACTGACACACACACACGGAGGGAACAGCGTACTTAGAAATAAGACTCAGACAGGTTTTGCTTCGTATACCCGTTCAGAAGACTGCTCTTGTTTGCAGCATACTGGGGAAATGTGTTTATTTGCTAACTGGATACGGTCGCACTTTTATAAGCACAAGAGTTGCCTTTTGCTGGCTCCCAACAGACAGGGTCGAGGAAAACCACATAAATAAAGAAACTAGGGACAGTTAGAACAGCTCCCTGATCATAAAAACATACAGTTTGCAATCTTGTAATAGTTTCAATCACCCAACAACCCTGTAAGTGAAGAGTGACACTTAAAGAATGTGTGGCTCTGGACTGGTGCGCTGGACTGCAGGGGCAGTGCCAGTGGCGTAATGTCCGGCGGTGCAACCGGTGCAGCCGCACCAGGGCCCGTGACTGAAGAGGGCCCATTTTGTTCAGGCCCTCAAAATTTTATAGAGCCTTCTACTGATTTAACACACTATTACAAATATTTATCTTTAACCAGCACAACATGAATTTCATCAAGACCTAGATATCTGACATACTGTTCTCTGTCATGGTGCTAATTTTTTACACATCAGCAGCAAGGGCTGCTGGGTAATATTACATTGTCCAATCAAATTCAATGTTTTGATCAAG
>JAVQKG010232327.1:0-28472 GCA_036025885.1 Hypseleotris bucephala
TTTTTTGCTTTTCACTGGTGTGTTTTTGTAACCCTTTGCATCTTTTCTAAATAAATAATTAAACACAAGGCAATAGTAGTAGTAGTAGTAGTAAAGGTTACAATATGCATCTGTGGTGGGGAAAGGAAGAGGAAATGTGTAGGCCAGAAGATAAAATATCACACTATTTTTATTTTGCTAATGCAGCACACTGAAGAAGAAGCCATCTCTTATATTAAACTTATGTAATATAGTTGTGCAATGCCTACCTATACCATACACATGAATGTATGGATGTGTACCTTTTAGTTTCACATTTCATCACATGACAATGGTGATCAGGCAGTCCCAGAAGGCTTTAATAAGTATAGCATTACACACAAATGCCCTTAACTTAAAACATGTCTGCTCAAAGCACGCCATATGTCGCTGTGAAAACACCAGAGGGGAACAGTGGCGACAAATGTGGCACATACATCTCATCTCATCACAGCTGACTTGAAATGTACTCATATAGCAGCCGTCAACAATGAGACCGCAGACAAAGAGCACCATCAGGAAGCTTGAAAAACAACTCAAGAATGCTGCTGACACACACAACTTCCTGTTTGGTTGATAATAGTCTGTACATGTGGCCGCAGACAAAGTAGACATTTCTATTTGGTATCACAGATAATGGCCAGGTCGCTAGCAGCACCGAACGTCGCCCCTGGGTGGGTGGTTGCCATGGAAATCCACCGCAGAACCCAGTCAGGGAAAGATAATTGACTTAGACAGTCTCAGCTCAGAGGAACCAGTGTTCAGATAAAACGACAATCACAAAGGAATGAATTAGCTTCAGTGAGATGTGATCAGATGGCCAGGCCTTACCACTGTCTGCATAAAGATCATATTTACAATCCAACATTTATTACTACAGAGAAACATTCACATTCCCAAAAGTCAAAATAATTACTAGGATTTTGCTTTGGGATTCTGTGCATCATATTCGTAAAACAGGCCAGTCTTGTCTGATCTGCCTTTTTCACTTACCAAAAAAGGCATAAAAAGCTATTGTTCACAATTTAGTTATTAAAAATGTAAAAAAAAAATTGTCACATTCCATATATTAACCATAAAAATATTGGGCGTGCCGTGCATGCCTGATAGAGCCAGGACAAAGGACTGCACTGCATTATGATACCCCTTTGTTTAGCACGTAGGTAGAGATGTACTATAGAAAAATGCATGCCTGTTACCGTTATTTTAATCATCAGTTTGGCATATAATGTTTTTCAATATCAACATTTTGTAAACATGTTTAAGTAAGCTATTTTTTCTTATAAATATAATCTAATAAATCAGATTTAAAAATTACCAATGTCAAGCCAATACTGATGTGCATTCCTATTAGAACACTTATGTAAAATGGGATTTTGACATAGCATCTCACTTTCTCAGTCATTAAGGAATCAACAGCTTGTAGATAAATGAATATACACATCTAGCTTTACTGTTTTCTTTATTGTAATATTTAGGACAGATAATCCGAATATTCCTAAATATTCATAGTATTCTGAATGTATTTTGTTTATAATCTCCAAGCCTGAAGACAACAGCAGCACTGACAATGAAGCAGGCCGTCTCCGCCCACCCATCCCAGGAAGTGACTCAGCACCAGCAGCTGTTGCTATGGGTTACCAGGCAGGACAGCCCCTAGATCCCATCAGACTGTGCTGACACATCTGACCCCCTCCTCCAGATTTCTCCAATATAATTACACCACCCTATCACTTTCCCCGGACGCTTTAGCATTAGCAGTAGCTCAGAAAGAGACATGGGAGGCCTTAATCCTATCTGCAGGATGCTACAGCCCACTGACCGAGTCTTCTACCCCTCCTCCCCTATAAGGCAGATTAATGCCTTATTAAGAGCAACTGACTTAAACCTCAATCCACTTACACACGAGTTGAGGACTGTTACGCAGCTACAGTGAGCAAGATATACCAAGGAAGATACACCCTCTAAGACATGCAACTTTTCACAAAACCAATTGCAAGTTTGATCACAAGAGCCTCCTTTTTTTTTCCTGGAACAAATTACACAGCTCAAGTTTACGCAATGGTCCAAAATGGTGGCTTTGTAATTCAGATTCCCAATTTCCAAGCTAATATTTTGAAACTACATATGATCAAGTTGTATAAGGTATTGCAGGAGATGTCAGCTATGTCATGCTAATGCCATTAAATCTCTGTAGGTGTATAGGCTAATTTAGGACAGAGGCAGTTCAGGACGAAGGGCTGAGTAAATCTCCTGCTGTTCTCTAGGTCAGGGCATAAGCCACTGCTCACCCATGCATCAAATCAGACCAGGAAATGGTTGTGATGAATGTGTGCCAGCTTATCTCTGGACAGTTTTGAGTCATGAGTGAGCGTTTTGTTAATGTTGAACTAAATGGTGTAGTTCAAGTCAGGCTTTCTGTGGTTACTAAATGCCGGAAAACTCTATGTGATGACAATTCAGAAGAATCTTTGAATTTAAGCCTGTAGTGACAGAACTTTTCCCAGTTTCTTCAACTTAAGGCCCTCATGACAGGTGGTCTGAAAAGCTGCTTTCATTAACTCGTTTCTGGCTTTTGCACTGAAAAAATGCTTCCCCTTCAAATAAATCCTTGCCAAGCTATAACAGAGTGCCTTTAGTCAGAATAAAGCTATTGGAAATTTGGAGCGAGTGATAAGAGACTAGCTGTGTAAAGTGCAAACCATTTGTTTTCAGATATATTTCATTTTGGATCTGTGGTGTAATATCAAAAGAAAGAAAAGATGTACAAAGTTTTCTTTAGTAACAAATTCTTTATTACAACATTTCACGGTTTTCCATTTCTGGTAATGATTTGTGGCAGAGTAACATGACCGCTGGGAATTTTACAAAACTCCATAAGATTTTCATCTAGAGTTGAAGTCAAGCAAACAAATTGATTCAATTGCCATTTTCTTTTGTTCCACATTTGAGACAATTCAAAGACAGATTTTTTTTTAACACAAAAACTATCCCGAATTGTTCAGAAGCGGGGGGTCAATACAATTTAACTGTAAATATAAGGTCCACTTGAGTTATCTCCCAAATCTAGATGGAATCTGTCACAACTATTTTTATCCTTGTGTAAAAAATAAACAAAAAAAAACAGTGACACACAATTTTTTGGGGCATTTACAATTTGGCCAGCGTACATACAAAGTTGTGCATTTTCCCGAAAATTAGAAGACAAAAAATAACAATAAAAGCTTGACGCCTCGGCTTTTTTGGCGCAAAAGCAGCTACACAGGAAGTTGGCGGTTTTGGTGTTTTGGTGGTAGGTGAGACGGTGACATGCTTCCTGGGACGTAGCAGGCCACGCCCCTTCACTCAGGATACCCTCTCTGTGCTGGGCGTCAAATGGTAGACACACAAGCACTTGTTAGGACCATCTAATCCCCTGCCCCGCCTCAGTTGAAACAGGTGTTGGGTGTTTCCCGGGGGTCACAACTGCCCCAAAAACTGAGGCGCCATCCATCCGACCACTGTGTGCAGCCCGGTTATTGTCGTCGTTTCATAATTTCGGTTACAAAGTTATACAGCTAAAAAGAAGTGACTGAAAAAACAAGGCAATGCGGGAGGAAGGGGGTGAACAGTGCATGACGGGAGGGTTGCGGGCTTCATGACGTAGCCGCTGCCTTCTCCTGGTCAATGGCTGTGGACAGAGAAGAGAGAAAAGGTGTTAGGATATTAATATTACTCTCTAGCCCCACCCTCCTGAACGCCTGCAAGGTCTGAGCCTCACTTTCTTTTGAAGGCAAGGGGTTCTTCTCCTGCGTCTCCGTCTTCTTCAGCTTGCTTTTGTCAAAGTCTTTCACCTCAGAGATATCAGGCTTGTCACTCATGGTTGTGATTGGTCTGTGAAAATGACACAACAAGAGTGAATGTGGGTCCTGTCACACAATAACAAGGGCATATTATATAAACAATGATTACATAATGAGTATTTCTGAGGCTAATCTTGATTTTTTTTTTTTTTTTTTTTTTACAGCACAAAAGTGGGTTGGGCGTTGTCTGAAATCAGGCTGGTCACATTTCTACGTCTACTACATGCGCAACACTTTTCCCTCTGGTGTCTTTGTTCGCCTGCAGCTCTCTTCAGCCTCATAGTCCGTTATCCGACACATTTGTCCCGGGATGCTTGCTGCACACTGGGGACGCACCGCACAGACAATAAAGACCTTCCAAAGCCAGACATTTACATAACAATAGGAGTTCCCATGCTGAGAAATGGCCATGACAAACAAAAAAGGGTGAAAAGAGTCACTGCTTATGTTAAATATTTTTATAGAATACAAAAACAGATCATAATTGTATATATAGGCATCAATTTGGGGATTTTGTCCACGCTTCACAAATCACAACACGCACATTTTGTAACATCCGCAAATTCCCTTGTCACGTACTTCTCCCCTTGAGGCGCAATGTGGAGGAACCACCGCCCAGATTTTGTGATTCATCAGTCTTCTCCTAAAATCCAAATTCAACAGTGAAAATTTACCGAAGGAAAACGTCACATAGCAGTGTGGTGGCATTAGATGTCATTAGAATATAGGGGGACCAGGCGAATGCAGCACCATCGCAACAAAGAAAAGAGCTCATGGACATGTGTCAGGACAAAGCCAGCACCTCATACCATATCAGTCTCATGTACCAGACTTCAAAATGCAACAATACACCCTCTATGGAAGAAAGAAACACTTAACTGTGCACTCTAAGCTTAGCAGCATTAACCTATTTATGCTTACTACACTTATTAGCTAACCTTACTAGAACGTACTAGCTAACAAAGATGTTATTGAGTAAGAATGGCTTACCAGAGTGTTGTCTGTTGCTGGGAATGTCTCTGGTCAGTGCGTTGCAGCAGTAGTGGCGCGTCCAACAGCGCGCATAGATATAGCCAGAAATATGCTAATGACGCATGACATCACCAGCTCACCGGAGCGCCCTCTGGTGGAGAGGCACGTACACTGCGCTCACACAACTTAACTTAAACGCTTAGCTTTTGACTTACCAGCAGCAGCTTCCTCCACATGCCAGCAAAGTCTCACCAGTGTCACACAGAACGGCAAACACTTCCCTAGAGGACCTATTCTATACAAAAGTTAATATCTGCAGCCTATTTATAAAACAGGAAGAATTAGCTCAAGTGGTGTATCGGCTAAAGCTAATAACCTGTGATTTCTTCATTGGCTTGAGAATGCTTCAGCAATACATTCTTAAACAAAGATCGCCCTCTGGCGGACGTATGTGAGATAAATCAAAGAAACTGTCAACAGGGATTTTATTCATTCATTAAAATTAGGCATTTTTAAATTTTCAATAGGTGAAATATAGCAAATATGTCCACGCTTAGATATGTCCCCGACTGCAAAGGTAAATATATTTAAAATAATGGTACAATTTACAGAGATAATTCTGGTAATCCTTTGTAAAAATGATACATCATAGAGAAATTGAAAATTGAATATTCCATTAACGCAGCTATTTCGTAAATTATTCAGCACTTGCTCGTTTAGTGTTCAAATTCAGATCTGTGTTTGGGAGGAAATATGAACACTGCAGTTACTTTTTAAGCAATTGTCAAAGTTTTATTGTCAAAGAAACAGCTCTTTGAAGTGTTACATATAAAAAATAATCAAGATATTCCACCATACCTTTATTCACCTACTACAGGCAAACAGTGGTGTCAGTCTGAAACAAAAGTGACCCGTTACTGCTGTGACAATTACATCACTTCAATGACTTCATATGAGATAGCCAGTGAAGATTTTAACACTTGAAAAAGCCAAAGTTTAGGCTCAATTAGTTTTTTAATGACCTTTTGGAATGTGGATAGATCATCCACACAAACCTCGTACTCAACAATCAACTACAAACTTGCTAATGGGTTTCAAAGCAAAAGCAAAATTATTTTCTAAGTTAGGGGTGTCAGAAAAGCAGCTTGTAGTGAGTAGAAATGTGTCTGCACATTCTGGTTAGACTTGAAAGCAAAAAGTTGTTTGTTGTGGTTGTTCAAAAAAAATTGATTAAAACCAACTTAAACATATCGTGGCTACGTGCGGCCTAGTTATAAAGCAAGCCATAAACAACTCAAGAAAGAGCCATAGCTTATTAGGATTAGTATACAACTCTTGATAATTTTAATGGCCGCTAAGCAAACCTTAGGGGTAAAGGTGCACTATTCCACTTTATTATTATTATTGTTTGGGAAGTATAAAGGGCAAATATGATGCTATGGAATGCTTCATACGTGAGGTCAGTACAAAAAAAACAAGACCTAAAGAGCCTTTGGTTAATGTGAACAATGCTGAACAAGAGAAAATACAGAATTATAAATACAAAGTTGGTCTTCAGGAGAATGTGATATTTCTCTGTATCCAGGTGGAAATGTCAAAGACGATGTGTGGGCGTGACTATTACACAGTCACATGGTTGGCCCTGTAGCATCAGGCCTTTAGGAGCCTTTGAGAAGTGGCCTTCAAAGATTCAGCAGCCTGACTGGACAGAGGGCTGAGGGCTGCCTGCAGGTATCCAAAGCGCTGCTTTACAAAGGGACATGGCTGAAGAGGTACGACACGGACTCGCCGTTGTGGGTTCTCCTGATGGCCTCAGCCAGGATCATGGAGATGTCAATAACCTACAAGAGACTTTATTAGGCTTAGGCTTATTATTGAGCTGTTTCAAAACACTTGGACAGGCCTCACCTGTATTTTGGGGCATGCCTTCATCTTCTCCTCTTGTGGTATTGTGTTGGTGACGACCACAGCCTCAAAGGGGGCGTTATTGATGCGAGAAATGGCGGGACCTGAGAAGATTCCATGTGTGAGAATGGCGTAGACCTTCACTGCTCCAGCGTCGATTAGCCTGATGACAGACAGAGCAGTTAATAAACAGTGTTTAGAAATGCCTTTACAAACTGTACATGTGACATGATACTGACTTGTCCGCAGCGTGGCAGATAGTGCCACAGGTGTCGGCCATGTCGTCCACAAGAATGGCCACACGGTCCTTCACGTCCCCCACCAAGACCATGCGGTCCACTTCATTGGCCTTTTTCCTCTCTTTGTGAATCAGAGCGAAGTCCACATTGAGGCGGTCAGCAATGGAAGTTACACTGAAAAGACAAAGAAGGCAAGAGTTAAAACAATCACAGCAAACACTTTTCATTATTTATTTGAATAATTTATTTTACCGTTTGGCTCCTCCAGCATCTGGAGACACAATACAACAATTCTTCCACTCCGGAATATTTTCCCTGATCCACTGAAGGACTGCAGGTTCCGCATACAAATTATCGACCGCAATGTCAAAAAAACCCTTTAATTTAACAACAAATATGTTACCCAAGAAAACAGACACACCAGAAAGCTCAAATCAATATCTTTCTTTCCAGACAACAGATTTAAAACTGGAAAAAGCTTTTTTTGAAGTCAAATCTAAAGTCCTGTCTTACTAACCTGGATTTGAGAGGCGTGGAGATCCATGGTGATGATGTGGTCGGCCCCGGCCACAGACAGCATGTTGGCCACCAGTTTAGCGGAGATGGGTGCTCGACTCTGAAACCAGCATCAGAACACAGGCGTCTGAGGTCAGTCAGAAATTCTTCGAACTTTGTTTTTAAATGAACTAACTAAGAAGAACTTTGGTAAAACTGTGTCAAATGTGAACTGCTATCTAGGTTTTCTAGTGAAAGGTGAAAGGTAGGTGCTGGTACAACAAGTGTTGACAAAACACATTAAGTGAGCACCAAGAGAAAATGCTAAACACAAAGTTCTGATGCAAGATGAAAACAACATCAATGTTAATTTAAAAAAGTATTATAAGTTCTGTGGTTAAGTTAAACAAGGACACAGTGTACACTACAAAGTGACACTTTAATCTCAGTGTAACCTTGAGGTCAGTGTGTGGATGCAATGTTTGCAGAGCTCTGACCAGTTTACCGCCTCACGTGACAGATACACAGAAACCACCCCTGGTCTTTAAATACAACCAACAGACTAGTCATCAACTTATCTGCTAAAAGTGCTCCATTTAGATATGACTGCTATTACCTCACTCATAGGTGAGTGCAGACAATCATTTACAAGATAAGCATAAACTGGCCGGTTTGGCTGCTGGAATGTCATGCCAATTTTCCAAGAGCAGGTCAAATTACAAATGTGACTCCTATGTGTGTGTGAGTCCGTCTACCTTGTCTTTTTTGTCCTGGCGGGCGTAGGGGAAGCAGGGGATGACAGCGGTGACGCGGGAGGAAGAGGCGATCTTACAGGCGTTGATCATAATGAGCAACTCCATCAGATTATCGTTGATTTCACCACAACCACTCTGCACGATGTACACGTCCTCGCCACGGACACTCTCCCCAATCTCCACACTGGAGAAAGAAAAGATTTATTTCAGCACACAGTGATTGGTTATAATTAGCAATTCCGAATAATAATAACACTATATCGAAGAAATTAACCAGGGTAAGCTTTGATCACCAGTGTCAGTTTGCATATTGTTCCAAAGGATCAGACGACTACATACATGGAGCAGTGAATTAACATATGGAATGTACAGAACAAGTCTATGCAAGTCCTCAATCAATTTTCATCATTGTTTTTTATGCAGCACAAGGCAATCTCCTGATAATCAAATGTATTGTTTTTTAAAGATTGTAATGGAATTTGTGGTTCTAGGATGTATAGTGTTACCGCATTTTCTGTAAGGGTGCCCATAGGAGATACAGGGGCAGGCAGCACATGTGTGAAACATTCCTGCTCATTGGTCATGTGATTACCTGATGCATTTAGTGGTTCAGGGAGAGAAGTAACACTTATTAAAAGGTGCCATGTAAATAATGTAATAGTCAAACTGTTTGGAGAACATAGGTGCTTCATGCGATTGGTACAATCCAGGAACTGTGTAGTGTATGTACATTGAAGGATATTGCTTCGGTGCAGAGTAGAGTCCAGTATAAAATATAAGAAAGCATTTTGGACCAAAGAGACACAAGAGCCGAGCTGCTGGGGAGTGAAGGGAGGAGGAGGGATTCTGGGAGCATACGGGAGAAAAAAAAACAAAAAAAAACGAAGCTCATCTGACTGACGCACTGTGAGGATTCATTTGATAAGCTTGCAAAAATCTAAGTTAACTCATACTTCGTACCTTACTGTTCTGCTCCAAATCACTCTCTTCTCTTGAATTGAAAAACATTGTTAAATAACCTTAGCTTTGTAGTACAGAGGCATTAATGTCCTCGTTTGTCCAGCCGTATAAGAGAGACATTCCCAGGACAAGTTCAACCAGCTTTGTAGTATACAGTAGAACATGGTAACAAACAAGAAGCTTTTAGAAGTCATGTCTTGCACATTTTGCATCATATAGGCTTTAATGAACTGTGACACAAGCTCTCAAAAGAATAATACTAACCATTTTGACCAATTACTGCACTATTAGTTTTATTTTTACTACCTGTTCTGTTCTTGTGGGAAGAGCAGTGATTAGACACATCCTTGATAGCATCTGTGTGTGTGTGTGGTTAAAAAAACAATCTTTGTTTTGTTCACTTTGTCGCCCAAACAGCTGTGTTCCCTTGACTGACTCCTTTGATAAGTCAAGAGTTTTTCTGGATAGTAGAGTGCCTTACTGGTGTTGCAATAAGAAAATAATGTAGCATTAGTCCTGATTTAGACCTGTTTCGGAACTGGTTCAGTACGCATTAACATGTTATTTTCTGTATTAATCCCTCTTTAATTAGACCTGGTCCAATAAAATGTGAAGGCCAACTATTTTCTGAGGTGGTACAAAGTATAAAACTACAGTGCTATATGCTTTTACCTTGCATTAAAATAACAGACTTTCAGTTCTGATAGTGTTCCCTTGAATGGCCCCACTGGGAACACAACCCTGCTGTGACCAAGTTAAAGCATAGCTGACTGAACCAAAAGATCACTTTAATGTGGGGAAAAGCATGGCATCTTAATACAAAAGTTATTCGAGGGTACTTTGAGCGATGAAAGGCTGCTTAGTTTTGCATTGTTTAGACATTTTGGACATAAAGGCAAAGGGACTAGTTTAGCTTATCACCGGAAAAAAACAGGACATCATAGAGCTAAGAGGTCAATCCACACAAAAGGTCAAACAAAAACTATGTGACCTAAAAGGAACTTAGTTAAAGGCCGAGCTACTACTGGAGCACGAAAACTCTTTTGTAATGGTCATTTTAGACTGCAGCCAGCCTGTAGTGTGCAGACTCCTATTAAATCTAATAGGCATGCTGTCTACTAAGGAAAATTCAATGCATGTGATTTAACTAGGGGTATAACTCACTTACATTGTGGCCAGGCACTACCAGGTTTGATGCTGAATTGTACTAAAGAATGTTGTATTGTTTATGGCGGTTTATCAGAAGATTTCCCCAGTGAATATGACTAATATTAGTAATAGAAACATTCAGGTATCTACAAAACAGCACTTGGCATTATATTAATTATTAGCAACACCCTATTTGAAGTGCAAATTTACTGATAAGGCCTTTACCTATTTTATCCATTTCAAGCAGACGCCGCATATTAAATTTAGCGTTAGAGATAACAATTGAGCTAGCTATTTCCTACATAGAAATAGCACGGTTACAGCACTGTAGTGATTTGGAGGTAGGGTTTTTGAGTAAAAAGAATACAGTTGAGTTTATAAAGCATACGGGGCCTATTCTTACATAAAATGGTCTCCAAAGTCTACTAAATGCGCCTGTACAAAATGCTCCTCCATGACACTTAAAGCACCTAGCATGGAACGCTACAACGGTGTTAGCATTACATAATTTATCTGCATGTCTTTAATGGTCACTATGGCTTGTTCAAACACAATTAACGGGAACATATAGGGGTATAAGATTCGTTAAATTGTGATCAAATTAATAGCAAGATCGTGGCTGACATTAGCTCGTTAGCCTGCTGTGTTTACATGTGGCTAGTTTGTCACGTGTACGAGTTAAGAGCTCATCCCGCTCAACAGTCAACTATTGTTAGCATTTAGCTAACTTACCCACATGTTACAGTATGGTCAGCCGCTGTAGCTAACGCATTAAGTCCAACAAATGACACAGACACTATAAAAGACACATTAGTACTCGCCATGTTTCCTGGTTGCTAAATTTCTTGGTGATGACTTTCCCAAGCTCCAGTCCGAGTCGATCGGCCACTTTCTGGGACAGGTCGTGGTGAGAGCTCCCGCTAAAAAGCACGATGTTAGGCATGTCCAAATGTCAGGCGATGCGACTTGTCCAAAAAACAATGAGAAAAACAGACAAAGGTGGCGAGGTGTCCCCACTGAAGGGTAAAGAGGCGATAAATGCGCGTGTTAAAGTTGCAGCTTTGGCATTGCCCTGTGCAGCACTGCGTCCGGAGGCAGAGAGGAAATATGTGCTGAGTGAGTGCGTGGTAAAAGGAAGAGCCCTCCCCTTCAGGACAGTGTCACTCATAACCATTCAGACGTTTACAAAACTCACTAAATATGAATGACCATGTCACAATAGGCTCACGAGACTGACAACCTCACTAACGGAACGGATTAAAGTGAATATATGGCTCAAAAATATTAGGCTGAATATATTCAGCACACATTGGAACACAGCTGATTTTATTTACTAATGTGTTTATTCTAAAAAAATAAATAGTGTGGATTTGATGAGGTGTGGTTTATCTATTATAGTGGATTGACTTTCTGTTGGTTACTAGTGATTCTCAAACTTTGGTAGAGGCACCATGAGTGGTACGAAGCCTCTTTCTGGTGATAAAGGCTATTCAGGAGAGTTGCTTCACCACTGTTCTGTAAGTATTATCATGATAAATGATAAACCACCATGGTTTACATTCAAACGGTGCATTTACACATAGCCTATACACACTATTACCCTTTCCAACATTATGTAGCATCAATCTACAACATTTCATTTTTTATTCATACATCTAATCGCCAGACGGTACATATGATGTTTCTATCTTTGTTCTCTTCCTTCTTACTAATTTATGCTCTGGGACAATCTAGCTACGAATAATTAACATCAATTATGTCACTTCTGCATCCTTACAGTGTTTAATTTAAATTCTATTTTTAGGTTTCTTCCTCTTTAGTCCTGTCCAGAGGGTTACCAGGTCGGCCGATTTGTGCTGCTCAGGCCATGGTTAAATCCAGGAGGCACACGCTGGTGATGCTGGCTCTAATTAGATTTCTCACTCAAAGAGAAGTCAGCTGAGACTTTATGCTCTGTGGATGTCCCTCGACTCCCAGCATTCACCTCAGCGACTGCCAGCTGTCATGTGCTGGACTGATAATTCACTTACATAGTCAGAACTAGAGCCAACCAGTAATGTTTCTTCTATTATAATGACTGGCCACTTTATTTATTTATGGCATACTTTATATCTAATAGGTGGCAACAAATGTGGTCTTCTGCTGTATCGCCTCATGTTCTGTCATCTTGAAATCATCTTCTGCAGACCTTGATGTAACTAGAGGTTATTTGAGCTACTTTTGCACAGCTTTTTCACTTCAAACTGCCGTTCACTCGATATTGTATAATTTTACAAACCATTATTTCATTGTGATTAATCTTGTAGCCCTAGCCAGTGGTCCTTCTTGCACCCTTTAGCAGCACTATTGATTATTTAGACAAACTCTCCTGAATTCTTAGTATCATGTTGCTTAACAAAAAAAGCTTCTTCATGATTTTTATCACATTATCAGATCTTTAATAATAAATGATACCGTGGACAGACATGAAAAGGCTTTATATTATGTCACAGCTGATAAATAGGATCCGCATATTGATTTGAGTCTAAAAAACTTGAAAACTATGAAAATGCAGACACAAACACCACCAGAGATAAGTGTATTTTCAGAAATATATTTTATAGATGATGTCAGAGATGAAATGTCCAAAGCGTAGGTCCCAAAGAAAGATAACATTTTATCATCAATAGAGACAAACAACAAACAAAAAAATAATAACTTTTTCCATTTACATGTAAACCAAGAATTGCTCTTGAGCCACAGTGGTTATATACGTATATTGAACTGGCCGAGTTGGGTATGACAATCAAAAACTATGCCCTTTTTTCAAACCCTGACTAAATAAATATCCAACCTTTACTTTACCGTAATATACGCAATAGTAGTGTCCGTTTAAAATCTTTGTAAAGAGAACATTCTTTGGAGGTTTTTAAAGGTGTGAATATATAGCAGAGGTTTGGCAGAGCATATTTTTTCTCTTCAACACAGTCCATACATGTAATAATAAGTGCTGAATCATGTTAAAATCACTTATTGGAAACAATATTTTATAAGAACAATATCAAATGTTTCTCAATGGAGTCATTTGGACAAAGTCTTTCTGAATTGTTGGTGTGCACCAGCGAGGCACACTGTTGCCGCAGGGAGGTTTTCTAAGTCCTCCAGTGTTCTTCTTCTATTGTGCAAATACATTTTTGTTACATAGACAAGCAGGCATGCTGACTCACAAACCATGCAAAGAGTTTAAAGTTGGCGCGAGCAGACAGCAAAAAAAGAACATTGGAGTAGTAGTAAAGTTTCTACCAAAATGTGAAACCTTAATAAAATTAGTCTTAAAAAAACAAAAGAGCCAAATTAAACAATTAACAAGTGGAATGTTTTTGTCAGACATGAAAAAGTACAACTCAAATTTTTAAGATATAAAAATGTAAAAGAAACATGATAGTCATCGATCAACATGGCAAATATATTAATGGAATCCATGGCAACTGGTGAATTTTAGAACCAAATTTGGCGGGAAAAGAATGTTCATGATAGTGCAACACATGCTCAAATAGAGTCTTTACATGATTGGCCGATGTTTCCCACTGCATTCCCAAATCTTGTGTCCCATAATCCTTTGCTTTAAGAAATCCCAGGTCGTAATAAAACCCAGCGAGCTACATTAAAATGGCCTCTTGTTTGAATCGAATGCTTGATGTGGTCACAGTCTAAAGGTGAGTGCATATCGCTCATGCACAAAAGTCAATGATCGATTAGGCAACAAAGTGATCAATCGTTTAGTGAAACAAAGAATTGCGGCGCCATGAACATCTCACAGAGGGCCACTTTAAAAACAGCGCAGGTGATGACGAGTTAAATATGCAGCGATTTTTTCTTTCACGGAGTAATATCGTACACCATACTGTTGTTCCGCTCACAATATCATAGCTGTCATTAGTTAGAGTACATTTATAAATTTTCCATATACAAATCTCCTATAAACAGTACATTATAAATACACAAGCGATGAAAATGCAGAAAAAGGCTGAGAGCCGTAGTAAAGAAAGTGTTTTAGTTTTTCGATAAATACAAGAAAGTCTTCACGTGACTAAGTGTATGAACGGCAGCCCTATTACTATCCAGAAAACGGATAAAAAACACAGAACTGATTTATGAATGAAAAAAAAAACATTTAGAAAAATAATCTTGTACAATAAAAATAATGGGTGGACACGCTTACCAAACACAGTTGATATCGTAAAATGGCAAAGTGATGTGGAAATCATACAATGTAGTTACAAACAGGCAGTACCGACCACCTTTTCAAAATATATTCAATTAAATATACATGACTAATGTTTAGCTCACACTAGTAACCAAGGTAGTTGCCAACTGGCAAAGCATGGGGCTGTAAAGAAATGCTCACTTGATCCGTGAAGATTGAACTAGTAAACATTGAACTGGTTATTATTGGAGCCTTCTCTTAAAGGGCCAATAAGAAATGTCCATCAACCTGCCAGCTAACAGGAGTCCAAGTACTATTGTAAATGCAAACTCATGCTTTGGCTTTTCTTGCTGGGCTGTCTCTTTTGGATGACATTCAATAATCCTGCGTTAGAAGTCTGTCTGCTCAAATGCATGCTTTATGTGTTTTCAAAGCGGTGACTTCAGTTAAAGGGAGGCTACATAAAAGGCTGTTTTCAGTCTAATTTCCGTTTTGAAGTGTTCCATGTTTGCACCTTTTATCTACTGAAGCTGGCAACTACCTTTACAAAGCGCTGTCTTTTTACAGAAAAATAGAACCATCCAAAAGTAAAGTAACTCTTCAAGAGAGGCTGTGAGAGACACAAATGTAGTCGTCGTCACATTCCAAGTAAACATGCTCAAAGATTGTTTGCTTAATTTTTGTCATTCTAAGACTGGAAACTAACTGTCTCCTTTCATCGCTAAAGACTTCGGAGAAATCTTTGAACTTAAGGCAATCTTTTCCTGAACAATCCTGAAATCCAGCGGACCCTCGCCAAGGCACTCCTCGCATTCGTCAACAACCCTCTGCTCTGACAGGCTGGTCCAGTGAGGTGACAGTCTCACCACACACTCAAGTCTTTGTAAAGGCCTACTACAGCTTCGGCCCACCAATGTCCACAGTGAACGAATCAGGTAAATATGCTCTTATAGTCTGCTGTGATGCCCTTATTGTGTAGGGAGAAAGAGAGAAAGAGTAAAGCTGTCCCTGTTGTCCAGATGTGGTCAGCGGGCAGCGTAAGTAAAGCACCATATGTTTGTGTTAACGCCCCACTCACTTCAAATGCACTCGCCTGCTGCCTCACACGTGGTCACATGATCGGCCGCGCGGGCTAGTGTCGGGCCGCCAACACTGACAGAAAATGAGTGTCTCTAAAAAGCGAATGCCGCCAAGCAACGCTCCCATGTTTAATGTCTTTTCCCCAGTTCAGTCCTCTGTCTCCTGATTGGCTCCCTACTCTGAGGCTGAGCCCACCTCCCCTTTCCCTGGTTTGTGGTTAAACCCAGGGGCCGCCAATCAAAATGACTGACGCGGTGAGTGGGGTCAGGGGACTAAATGAAGGGATCAGTCGACTCTTCACAGCTCAAAGAGACATTCTGCGCAGAGGTCAATGGTCAAACAGTTTGACACCCTGGTGGTTCCCTCCGTGTTACAGTGGTTCCTCCTCTTCCATGGGCTCCTCCTCCGGCCTGGTGGGCACAACATAAAATTTTACTCACTCAGTTCTGATAACCTCCTGACATGCGTGGACGTAGGCCTTCCTACTGTTTGCAGAACAATAGTTTCAAATGCTAACAAAACCTATAAAAGGCATAGGGTGGGGGGTACCTTCCCTGGTGGCTGAAATATGTCACTAAATAGATTGAAAACATAGACAAAAACATTTATAATACAAAAGTTAAATAAATTGCAGGTAAATTCCAAAGCAAATGCGAACCTTATAAAAAATAATGTTCTAGCTGTTAACTTGGTGCGGACTTTTAGGCGAGGAAACTAATTATTTGTTGTGATATAAATTGTTACATTCAAGCCTTTTCAAGCGCTTTATTAAAAAATCAATCATTTTTAAAACCTTGAAAACACACCATTAAAATTCAAGCATTTCCCAGGATTAAAAGCACTTGTTCAAACCCTGTATATTGTATCCTTTTTGTCCCTACCTGTGATCCATAGTGTTGGTGTTGGCCACAGACAGAGAGGCCATAGCACTGACAGCCTCAGCCTCCTCCGAGTCTCCTCGTTTGGCCTCCAGCAGAGACAAGCCGAGGCGTGGAGAGTAGCGATGCACGGAGCGCCAGTACTTACCTAAAACAAACACAATGACCATTGGAACTGTAGTATTTGTTTTCAACATTTAGCTGATTATATACACAGAACGAACCATTACAGTTTGTCAAAATTGACAACTGTATTTTGAATTTTGTTGTGAACTCACTGTGTGTCTCCACTACTTTCTCGAGGGAGCGAACTGCGTTGGGGTTCGGCCTCTGCTCCAAAACAGCCTTTGGCAGAGGGTCCAGCTGCAGCAAGGACACAATCAACAAGAATGTCAACAGTGTGATGCAACCTGCAATTCTAACTGTCTCCACCAGGGGTCAGGGAGGATTCAGCCTAGGCAAGGCAAGGCAGGTTTATTTAGCAGGATTCATAGACAAAGTGCTTTAAAAATAAGTTAAAAGTACAATTACAACAAAAACAATAAATTAAATGAACATTGAAAAACAGTTTTAAAAGAATTTGAGAAAACAGTTACAGAAATAGGCTCTAATTGCACAACCCTTAGGTGTAGTCCGTAAATTTGTTAGAAAAAAAAAATCTGTCATAATTATTATTTTATTATAGTCTCCTGGCCTCTACAACAAAATCCAATCTGATTTTGTGTATTTTGACCAATAGTAGTCGAGTCCCCTGGCCTCTACAGACTACAGATGGTCAATTTAACGCATTTTTAATTACTATTTTAGGAAACCTATAGACTACACCTTTATTTGAAGTTACTTAGAGTTGTTAAGGCCATCAGTTTCTAGATATTTTGAACTAAGTTGTAATATTTGATAGTGTACCTCTTGTCCGAGCAGAGCAGCCACACAGGCCTCAGATGCGTCGCAGATGGCGGTGAGATCGTGACCCCCCTCTAGAGCCAGCACCACGCGGCCCCCAGCCAGAGTCATCAACTGTCGGGTCAGATAACCAAAACCTGCACCACACACCACAAGGATATCAACATGTGACTTTAGTCCTATTTGTTGTACCCTGACACAACCGTCCACTTACATTTGGAGGTGAGAGTGTAGCCGCCCAGTGGAGGGGGATGTCCTTCCACAGCGTCAAAACCAGATGACACCAGCACTATGTCGGGGGCGAACTCATTGGCTATAGGCATCACCACTGTCCTGTAGATACACATGGAGACAAGGGGTTAGCATGAAACAATGCCCTAAAGCTGGATATTTAAGAACGCAGCACCAGGAAGAGAAATTAGAATCTGGAAACCAATCTACTACAACACAGACATGATAAAAAAGTCAATTATATTTCAGATCAAACTTCTTTTTCTTCTCTAATACACTGAGAAATGTGTTGCAATGGTGTTGTTTGATGTATTTTTTTCTTGGCTTAATGAAATAGTCCATGGGAATTGAAATACAGTACACATAACTTCTAGTTGGATTGATCTACTTTAAATTGAGACAATGAAAGGTTCAGCTTGTGAATGATTACTGAACATTTTTTAGATAAGTTCCTCTGTACTAGATCACCTCTGAACCACAACAACCTTAGAGCAGACACATTATTAGGTACATAAAGTCTATATATTACAGTGAGCAGTTTTCCTAATGCTATAATGATAATGCAGTACAGTTTGAGTATTACCTGAAGGCAGCCAGGTACTCTGTGTCTCCCATGGGTGGGTCCAGTCCACCAGTGAAGGCAACATTGACGTTAAAGCCAACTCCAGGACCACTGCCCACCTGTAGAGGGAGACAAGTTGTAGCCTTTGATTTTAGAATTTCAGAAACTCTGAGCAACTCAGACAACCCTGTGATGAAAAATCTAAAAATGTCCTATTTAACAAGAAAATTAAATATATACTTTCAACCAGGTATCTGTTAGCATGCTCATGCGGTGTATGTCAGCATATTTGGTTATAAAATGTGCTTTAATGCCAGTTACTAATCTTGCTAACTGCTATATGGAGCTGTTAACGTTATGGATGTATTTCCAAGTTAACAACTGGAAGACTTCAAGGGGTTTTTATAACTTCAAGCTCTGACGTCCAAGCATATGACCTTTTAAATTTAAATTAATGCACCTAATAAGAATCCATATAATGTCTCACCTCATCAGGGGCTCCACTTCCTGGAAAAAAGTTGCCGTCGTCATAGCGATGGATGGACAGGTAAAGCACATTGGGGTCATCATAAAACGCTTGCTGGGTGCCGTTGCCATGGTGAACATCCTGTAGCGAGAAAACATTAGGTTACAGAGTTTCTGAAATAAATGAAAAGTGGTCTGAAAGGGGAAAGGTACACACCCAGTCTACAATGAGGATCTTGTTGACGTTGAGCCTTTGCTGTAGCAGTTTGGCGGCGATGGCCACAGAGTTGAAATAGCAGAAGCCCCTTCAGAAAAAAGATTAAAAACTTAAAGATCTGCATCAAATTCAGCTTCAGTTTGCTGTTTTTCTACTGTATTTGAAACACTTGCGGGGAGGATATGAAAAATAAACAAAGCAGTCCTTGAGACAGCTGGCGGGATAAAGGCTTGCAATGCTTTGTGTGCAAATAAACTGTGGTATCCCAGACAAGCACGGTGCAGGTCTGGTATGTGTGTGTGCATAGATTAAGTGTCTCCTGTGGAGGGTGGTGGTGGCTGTGGCCTTACATGGGAGTGCTTTCCTCTGCGTGGTGACCAGGAGGGCGGACCACAGCAAAACCATTCTGTAACAAGACAAATATCAGTGTTAGCACCACGCCAGGGTAAGCAGAGTTAGGAAAGCAATTTATTACTGTGTCCTTCTGAGGGGAAACATCACCAACATTCATTCATTTATTCATTATTTTATTGTATTTATTTAAGAGCAGTTACCTTGAGTTCTCCAGTGGCGACTTTAAAGACCAGCTCCACCACAGAGCCGACAGCGAGGCGGGCAGCACTGGACGAATGGACCTCATTCCAAATAGTGTCACTGTCCACCTGCAATAAAAGTTTACATTTAGGCAGTTCTCTGTGTTTTATTTTGTATTTGTTTTGTTGCAGTGTTTACTTACCCCGACTCCTCCACACGGTAGTCGTACAAACATAGGAGTGATTGAACCTGAAGTAAACGCAGATACACATATTAGTACCGTATTTAAAACTCAGAGTCAGAGGGTTGTTTTAATTTTCCATAATTATTATTTTACTTTAGCCTCAACAACAACCTTGGTCTCAACAGCAAAATAAAATCAGAGGTTGTGGGATAGTGATGGAGTTTTACCCTCCTGTGGTCTTTATTATTTATTATTTTTAACTTTTTCTTATTTTTGGAAACTTACAGACTACACCTATAATAGTTGTGTGATCTTACAATCAAGTTTCTGTCGGAGAGGGTTGGTGCCGTAGAGCAGGACGTGTGCTTCAGAGTGGACTGTCTGCAGTTCCTCTAGAGTGGCCTTTCTTCCACGGATACACTGCATTCACACAAACACAGTTAGTTTTCATATGTTTACTACATTGAGCAGATATGGTTGATAGTAAGGATCATACCTCGCACTGTGCCCTGAGCCCAGTCTCCTGCAGACGGGACCAGATGCTCTGAATGCGCCCTGCATGCTCCGGGTGACTGTTAGTGTTCCCACACATGCACTGGTGCTTCTGCATCAGAGAGTCATACACCAGACCTGCGCAACACACACAAAACAACAGCTGAAATCCACTAGCACTGACGTCTGCTGTAGTGGTGAAGGGAGCAACTGGATTTATCATGAAAATGTCCCCAAATCTACATGACTGGCAGGACTTATGACAGTTTAAGACATTTTTGATTAAAAGCGACATAAGGAATATCCAGGAGTGACTGGATTTTCCCCCTTTGGTTCAGTAAACACAACATCTATACCTCCAAACCAGTAATTTTATATAGACCAAATTGTCAGTCTAAAAATGTCTAAATTATACTAACTTCTTCTACAACTTTTACACCATTTGTTCCTATTCCACTTAGAATGAGAAGATCCCTTACTGTATAAACTCAACAAGCAGCTTTTATTATTCTTAAGTCCGTGAAGTTGCCGATGCAGTTTTGAAAGTGTGTAGGAGTGATGTGAGCTGTACTATAGTGTGTGCATGAAAAATAGTCCAAACTGTTTCAGCGATAACTGTTATCAACACTTTAACTGGTGGGAGTAATGCTTTTTCAAGGAACATGTTTTCTCTATATTCTTTATTCAAACAATCAGATGTCTGAGAGGAAGAGGAGTGGGAGAACAGATGGAGACTTCTCTAACTTAATTACCTGTTTTTGAATGGAAAAAGCTATAAACCATAGTCATACAAAGGAGGTGAGCGATATGGTATAAATCGAATATCACAATTTTACTAAGCCAAGATCACAATTTGGATTTTATCTTGACAAATGGCTGACCTGTCGTGAAGCGTGGTTTAACAGGAGGGTCAGAGGTTGGGACACTGATGGGGAAAGATGAGGCTGAAGCTGGAGAAGATTGTGCCCGGGATAGTGGCCTGTGTCCGGGGAAAGAGATGGACAAGCCTGCTGCCTCCATAGACGCCTGGTAGTTCCTCAGCTGGTGGATACGCTGCTGCTCCAACAACAGGGCCTGCTGCTCAACATAACAAGATGAATGAAAATACACTCAGTGGAAGAAAAGTCACTTACTTTATTGCAGGTACAAGTTATGACCAAGAGGTGGCAGCCAAAACAAATGAGTTCCCCATAGTGTTTTCTCACAAGGGAAACAACTTTTTAAACAGAACTAATTGAATATTGTGTGCTTATTGATGCATTTGGATGCCAACAACACATTATCCCACAGGTGCTCAAACCTTGGTACAGGTACAGCTGGTGGTACTTGGGCTTGTTCTTTGCTGTTCAAGTCTTGATTTAGGTTAATTTAGACCTGGTTTAGTGTCTAGTATGGACCAGTTTTAGTTCTGGTTTAGACCTAGTATAGACTTATTTTAGTCTGGGTTTAGTCCTACTTAAGTCCAGCTTCATACCTGATTTCGTTTAGTTAGTCTGATCCTAGTTTAGACCCAGCTTAGTATAGTCCTAGTTTAGTCCTGGTCTTGATTTAATTTAATACTTAGAAAGCTAAATATTGAGGTGATACTTTGAGAACCACAACATTAGCTCTTTTCATAGTATCAGATGTGAATAGTTGTACCTGTCTAAATATGAGCTCTTGTTCAGCCTGCCTCTCCCTCTCGTGGTGCTGTTGCAGGGCCTCCTCCTGTAGCTCTTGGGGGTCTGGGGGCTCCTGTTTGATGGTGACCCCCGGAGGCAGGACGTCCTGGTGCTCCCTCAGCTCCTCCTCCGTCTCCTCAGGGTGGCTCTGGTGCTGACGGCCCACTGGAGACTCACTGGGTTTGGACATGATCTGTCAATATAAATTAATGGAGATCGATCAGGGTTATGTTAAACTATAACAACAGCCATAATATATACTGTTCTAAAGTCCTGCAAAGTGAGATGACAGGCACATTTGTATTGTTATTTTGTACGTATATCTCTGTTCATATAGTAAAAAGTAATTGTTCAAATGTTCAAAAAAGCCCAAAAGACTAGACCTAACACTTGATGACACATCTAGTTAACAAGTATTCACATTTAACAACTATGAGGTAAATAAATCCACACACAATAGTTTTAATCAGTGAACTGAAGAAAACAACAAAATAAGGCAGTCTTTTGTGGAACATAGTCATTTAGGTGAATAAGCCATAATGAGACACTGCCTCTTTAAGAGAGCTGTGTTATGGTCACTGAGTTTGTGTAAGTCTTGGTTTACTGTTAGCTTCATAAAACATAATGATGATGTGAATAATATTTTACAATGGGAACAGCAGGATATGACAAATCCTCTGGACGAGTGTGACGCCGACACAAGCACCGTTCGCTCTCAATCTCATTTCTGGCAAATTGCGCCTTTTCTCTGGAGCATTCTTCTTTTAACAAGCTTAATTTGGATTACTGAGTCCGATTGGCGTCCCGCTCATTTCAGCCCTATCCGTTCTAATTGAAAGCGAGTGGCCGCTCTGCTGACGCTACTCTGGGTGAAATGTGTGTCGTGGAACTGAGACATTCCCTGCTCCCCATTGCGAGCCCTTTTACTCACCCCTTTACTGGACTGCAGAGGTTTTAATTCACTTTTTCATATCGTATATACAGACAATTGAGATGCAGTGAGGAAGGAGAGAAGAAGAAAGACGTGCAGAAGTCTCAGGAGGGGGCTGCAGCTACAGGTGTGTGTCTATGTGTGTATATGTGTGTGTCTGTGTCAGTGTGTGTCTGTGTGTGTTTGTTGTGTATGAATGTGTGTTTCCCAGAGCGCTGTGCCTCAGGGTCTCTTGGCTTGGAGCCAGGGGACAGCATTGACGTCAGAGCATTCAGCAATTCTCATTCAACCTCTCCCTCCCTCCACTGTGCTCCTCTTCTAAAGCAAACTTGCCTACTTCTGTTCCACTTTCAGCGCTTTTTCTCAACACTAAAGTCATTTGTTCTTTACCTTACTAATAACTTACTAAACTAAAAAGTGTACAACATTGACTTTGTTTGGTGTCAGATGGCAGTGAACACTTAAAATTAATGACGTATAAAAAGTTCTTAATGGTAGTCTACAGCCCCACTTGAAGGAAGCCACAACAAAGCCATCTCATTATGACTAGAGCTCCGCTAGTACACTTTAACTGAGCATTTTGACGTCACAGGAACCACTGACTAATAGCATGGAAGTAATATTTAGAAATACAAGAAAGAAAGGTAATAGTTAGTAGTCCTTTGTAGAAATGGATCCAATAAATGTTCTGACTCACTTTGTACAACTGAGAGTGTATAGTGTCTCTTCAGATGAATTGATTTCTAACAATATTATGTGTACATTTTTCCCATTGTGGAAACTCCTGCAGGATGCATCCTTGGCCTGGCAGGCTGTTATTGAGATGTCTGTATGAGGTGTGTGTTTGGAGGGCGTGAGAGCGGAGGAGGCAGAGGAGGAGGAGAGGAAATCCCTTGTTTCATCCACCCACCTCTCCTCCAGCGAGCACTCGGCTGCCATAGGTAAAGCCATCCACCGCGCTGGCTGCTCGCTTCCTGTCTGACCATATATGGCACCCACTTCCGCCATGTTGCCATGGTAGCGCGGCAGTTGCCTCGCTGCCCGTGGCAACCGTCTCAGGGCAGTCACAGATCCGTGGTCACAAACATCACACTCTCTATACCTGCCTCCGCCTCCTCCAGCACAAATATACGACAGAGAGCAGAGCCAACAGTGAAACTAATCAAGCACTTTACGCTCACAGCTAACACACTATTGGCTCTTAGCAGCTGTCGCCTACACAAACAACTCACTACAGCCCCAGGTCGACCCAGTGTGGTTTCTAGTCCTAATTACCTATTAGTTTATCTGATGTAATGTCACATGTGCTCCCTGCTACCAGCTGCTCTTACACTCCAGCGAACAAACAGCCTGTAATAATGATGACACGGACAATCTACTGTGCACAAAAACACTGCGCCTAACTGAGTAATGTAACAACAAATATATTCAATAGATCCATGTTTGCACCACAGTCAATTATGGCACTTTCTTGTAATGTCTGTGATGAACTTTGCAAAACCCAGCAACAATTAAGAGTTTGTTTCCCATTGTATGTATCTTTTTATCAGACACTTGTATTTTCTGTGGGATACATACAGGTTCCTGTTTTGTAAAACAGAAAGCTGTGCGGCCCACCAGACGTGCCGGCAGCAAAAACAATCATTTCACCTAAGACAGAGATGTTGGTTGATCCGTGCAGCTACCAATTAGTCTGTTTGTGGTATAATGTAACATAACTACAAGTAAAAGGACCGTGTGAAATACAATGTATTTTCTCAGTTTTGTGTTCATGTGTAAAAGAGTTGTATAGAGTTGTGTTAATTGTGTATATTGTTCATGTGTAATAGACATTCTAGTGTTGTGTTGATGCTGACCTTGTTGATGTGGAGTTGTTGCTGTTGAAACTGCTGCTTGTGTTTCTCGAGGAACTGTTGATGCTGTTGTTGGACCACCAGCTGCTGAAGGGCCAGGGCCTGGGCGTGGGCTTGTGCAGCGCTGCCCTGGGGCAGAGGGGCTGACTGGGTACGAGCCAGGGGCCGGTGCTGCCGCTGTAGTTTGGCCATAGAGGCGGCCGACGACATGGACAGGCCGCTCACACCTACAAGAGGAAGAGGAGGAAGAGGAGGGTGAAGGTTAGAAGAACAGGCTGAAACCCAAGACCACAAGAGGAATAATCATGTCTCTGTGGAGAGGTTCCCTTTCAGTCCGAGAGTGCTCATTTCTCAAGAAAACAGGAACAGAGCATGCATTGTCTCACCATAACATGAGCTGCTGTATGCTTCTTATTCTACATTCAATTAAGTCTTAAAAGCTTTCAGTATCCAGGCCTCCTCTTCACTATATGCACTAGAAATATGATCCACAAAGACACTAGGCTGGATGATAGAGACACATAATAACAGGCTTTTTTAATTTCCAAATATCCTGGACACGATCTGAATTTCAAACATTCATGTTTATTGTCATTCTAGTTAATTAAAAATAAGCTGACGCAGATTATAGATCTGATCATAATAGATCATAATGTTAACTTTTTAATTAACTTCTCAAATGAGTTGGACGTCCCACCAGTGTCAGATGCGAATGCAATATTTGAGGCACACACATTCACACATGGCTCTCTAAGCTGGTTTTGTGCTGGTGTTGGACCTAAGATTAGTAAGCAGATGTATTTGTGAACCAAATAGAAACTGCCATCTGTGCAACCAGACTGCAGATTTACTATTATATGATTGGAGCCGGGAGGGTGAAGTCCAGTTGGGTTATAAAAGAGAAATAAGAGTTAAAAACTAAATGCAGGAAGGTGCAAAAAATTGACAACATGAAAATTGTGATATATCAATTGTTAAAGCAAAAAATGCCAAATCCTGAAAGAGTCTGTCATTTAGTACACTTTAAATTGTGCCTCTTGGCCTCTGTGTGGGCGAGCGCTTGCCCTTGTGGGTTACTGTACGATTTGTGCGTAGATACACTTACATGCGTCTACGAGTGCGTCATTAGTTCATTCATCCACTGGCCCCGCTGAAAATAGCACCAATGGGGCAGTCAATGAATGAGTTGATGGGAAAAGGGAGCACAATGGGCCCATGTCACTGTCTCATAGCATACAGCCACATATGAAGCAGCTCATTAGTTTGAGCTAATGAATGGACGTCTGTCAGTGTGAAGGGAGCACACAGTGTACCACGCACATACATCTCAACGCTTTAATATCAACATTCAAAGCCCCTGACGATCTTTTTATTTACCTATTTTATTACCAGTTTGGCTGATAGCTATAAAACATGTTTTGGGAGGCTGTATTTCCTATGGTTTTATTTAAAGGAAAGCAATCATCATAGAAATAACTACTTTAAAATGGATTAAAATAATGCATAAATAGGATGACAAGATGTGGTAAAAATAATAATAAAATTTGAATTTTCTAAACCTAAATATTAAAACATTTCCTTTTTGTACAACATGCTAACATTAGCCATTAATAGGTGGATAGCAATATCAGTCAACCTTGTGAATATTTGCTGATACCAATGTAGAGCTGTATCGATGTGCATCCCTAGTTTTGGGTGTGTCGAGTTAAGTAGAGTTGGGTGAAATTACTTGAATGCACTGTTTTTTGAGTGTTCATGTCAAAGACGATAAAATATTCATACAAAACAGTAGCGTCCTAGAGTTTAGTCTGCCCGTCAGTGCTAATTAGTCCAAATAGTGAAAAGTGCTTGAGTGTGGTTGTCACCTGTCACCAGGGGGCTCTGTGCCGGGCTCTGCTCCATCAGCACCATGTGTTGAAGCAGAGGACTGTGGCCGCCGTGGCCCGTTCCAGGCCCGGCCTCAGACAGGTAGGGGGTCAAGTGGCCACCTGTGAGGAAGGGGGGGCTGAGGGAGAGCGCCGGCTGCAAACCCACTTCCTGCTGAGCTGAAGTCACCTGGAAACCAAGGACACAAGAGACACAGATTTACTCCACTGTGAGGGCTGCATGGTATTAGAAAATCATTATAATATAGCTGTTAAGATGCTACTTCACACAGTAAGCATATTATCAGTTAATTATACAAATGTAAGTTCAAGCACAAATAGAACAAGTATTTACTAGTCTAACTGAGTGTAAATTAAACCTAAAAACTTGCACCAAACCTCAGATCTAAACCAGGACTAAACCAGTGCTAAACCAGGAGTAAATCAGGACTAAAACAAAAGCTAAATCGGGACAATACAACACTAAACTATCACAACGTTTGTGTAAAGACTAAACTGATAACTTTTTTTTAATATATATATTTATAGTTTTTATTTGCCCCAGACAACTGAATGTAAATTTCTGTCAGATAATATTATTTAAATATTTCTTTTTTGCAATAGGGATATTATGTTTGCCAATATTGTCATTATTGTGCAATATATACACCAGAGCTTGATTTAAAACAAAATTCTAATGTATGTCTTACATTGGAAGCGGCAGTGGCTGTTGCAGTGGCCGGCAGCCCTAAGGTGATGTTGGGTAGGGATGGTGAAGTGTACAGGGACAGTTGGCTGATGGATCCACGATCCGCATTGCAAAGCCTTTGGGCCAGAGATGCCTGTAAAAACACATTTCAGTAATTTATGCATAAAACATAGCGATAGACAACGGCGCATGGAGAAGAAGTGAAAGTAGCTGCATATAAAAATGGTCACAAGCCACAAGCCTCCTCGTCTCCTCCTACATACTGCTGGAGTGGCCCTAATGGGTGCCACAAATAGCAGCGTGCCAGCTTCTCCTCCTCCTCCTCTTGTGTGGAACACCATCTGAAGATCCCTCAGTCTTTGTGTGAGGCTGTGAAAGAGGCTAACTGCTACTAGCATCTACAGACCAACGCCCACATAAACTAAACAGCAATTAAATGGAAACAGCTGTAAGGTTTTTAGTTGTATTGATGTGCCTTGATATACGGGGTCTAGAGATAAAAGCTGATGTTTTTTAAATTATGCAATAGATAGAAGTTGAACCTTGCTTCTAATTAAACAACCAACATTAAGTTGCACTACCTGTTTTTGTGCATGATAAAAAAAAAGTTTAATTAATGATACACTCCCCTTTCCCCTTCCTCTCCTTCTCAACCCTCTGTCATGGTCTCACACAAACCAGACAGTATCAGCAGTCTGTATTTGTTGTTTTTCTTTCTTTGAATAAAACAGTTCCTTCCCTCACTCAAAAACAAAAACCCACCATACAGCCTCAAAGTCATTTCTTTCTTAGATGACTTCTGTTATGCCGTAGAATCATTATTTTTGAAAAAATACAAAGAAATCAGGTAGCGCAGCTTGATGAATTTCACAAACTACACTTTTAATAGAAAGAAAAAAGTAATTCCGCACATATTCTGAGCTAACAAAAGTTGAACACATTTAAACAGAAAGTGCCCACTACAAGTTTTACTCAGTGACATCAGCCTGTTACCTCCATATTGTTGGACATGGACACAGTGATGCCGTTCTCGTTGGGGATATTGTTGGAGCTGTTATTTGGGGAGCTGGGGCCTGAGCCTGGGGCACTACTACACGCCGAATCTAAAAAGGAAACACACAAAGAAAACAAAGTGAATACAAACTCACTATAACAAAGGCAGTTATTGGTGAATGTGCCCTTACCTGCCATGTCGAGGGAACGCTTCTTGGCCGTGGTGATGGGGCTGTCGCGGCGCCGCAGAAGTGGGCTGCTCCTCCGCTCTGTTACCTTCTGCTTGAGGCGAGAGCGCAGCTTCAGGTTTGGCTCCGAGGCTGAGGATCACACACAGAGAAAATACTACGTTATGAGTCATTCTTTGTCTCTGAGAGCTGCTGCTGTGATGAG
>JAVQKG010232386.1:0-13851 GCA_036025885.1 Hypseleotris bucephala
CATAGTAAAATACTACACCAAAATGAATTACAAATATATAGGTATATATATTAATATCTGTTAGGTTTTCATTTCTATAGAAAGAATGGATGGGGCAAAGGGCTAAAGGAGTTACATCATAAACATTATAAAAAAAGTACAAATCAAAGTTATTTAACAAAAAAAAAACATGACAGAAAAATGTATTTTTGTTTGTTTTGTGATAACATTTGATTCCTAGGAAGTTCTACATATGTTGGCAAACCATCGTCACATGCAACAGTTTGCACTATATTATAATACTAAAGGCTTTTGAAGAGCAAGGTAAAGCACCTGCTTCACAACAGGAAGGGTAGATCCCTGTGGCAATGCATGCTGGGAGATGGGCCAGTCACTGCCAGCAGCCCATCAGCTCTGTATAAAATAAATGTTGCATCATACAAGGCCCTGCACATGAGCTATGCATGTGTTACGTATGTAATGCCATGCTTGTGTGATCATGTACTTAGACAAGTGAAACAGTTTCTATGCTGCATATGAGGGTAGTCTTAGCACATGAAGTATCTTGCAGCACTAACCTCTGGCCTCCCCTCCACACACATGCACTAGTACTGTATGTGCCACTCTACATCCGCTGTCCTTTTTCTACATGTGCACATGTAGATAGATGACTGTACTCTGTGGCAGCACAATGACACCAATCCAGCAGTCCAGGT
Source organism: Hypseleotris bucephala (assembly GCA_036025885.1). NCBI lineage: Eukaryota > Metazoa > Chordata > Actinopteri > Gobiiformes > Eleotridae > Hypseleotris > Hypseleotris bucephala. The sequence continues at coordinate 696 of JAVQKG010232386.1, forward strand.
AAAACCAGTCAAATTAAACAGTTCAGCTCAAACATCCTCTGTAGGCCTCCTGTAAAACCAGCCTGGACCCTCTGTCCTCACTGCCTCCGTGATGTTTAGATGGGACACGGTGTCTGTTTCAGAGGCCATGGATGGGCAATTCACCTCATTCTTGATACAACATCTTGAAATCCCTGGACCCATAGAACAATATTGCACATATGGATCTGTTCCATGTTGTTGATTGCGATGTTGGTTTAGAGATGCTGTTGTTTGTGCACCCTTAGAAGGGGAGGAATAGTCCTATTTTACAAACATTGTCTATAATATATAGATTAAGGTTTTACATATATTCTTACTACACGTTTTCTTCTCCTCCTTCACTTGCATCCATCCTGCTCTCTCCTCCATCTTCTGCTCTGCAGCTTGGGAAGGGGCTCTACTTGAATGTGCTACATACAGCCCACACAGCCACACTTGATGGTCTTTTCTACCTCCTCAGTGAATGAAGTGCCATCGCTGCATTCAAATGTGTATTTCCGGCGCTTCATCCTCTGACTGGCGCAGCAGGCCCCGCTGTCACACACACCGCTGCATTCGACCCAGGACACCATCCGTGTGGTTTGACAGATGGCATACCCACGCTGAACCTGGTAGAAGTCCCGCACAGGCTCCCCTCTGCACTCAGACTCTGAAACATACAAGTCCGTGTTAACCAATGGACATCTCATCAGAAATCAGGCAGAATCCAGATCTCACGACATACCTGCATCACAGAGCTCCCCTGTGTAGCCATTTTCACAATGGCAGTATGCATCTCCTGTGTCTGAGATTTGGCATCGACCATGTTTGCAGGCCAAACGGCGACATGGGTTGAACAGCTCCCCCTGTTGGTTACATAGTGCACCACGGTAACCTTCATCACACTCACATCGATATGACTGGCTGTCCAGTGGGATACACTTTCCATGGACACACCTAAAAAGAACACAAAAAAGAAAATAACATTTGTTTACATTTTAATTGACTTTTCCAGAATTAACTACATTTGTTGAAAAGTGATATTTAGTTCAGATGAGCAGACAGACACATACTTGCTGCCCTGACAGGGGTTGGTGGAGGGCTGGTCACAGTGTGGTCCACTCCAGCCTGGCTGGCAGTGGCATACTGGGCCCTGGATGCCATCAGGTTGACAGATGCCATGCACACAGTAGATCTTTTTACAGGGCTCACAGCCTGGCACCACACCAGGCTTCATCTGGGTTTTGGTAAAGTCCTGAAGCTCATTGTTGATGTATAGGTTCTGGATACAGCCATGGAAACTGGTGCCATTCTGGATTTGCCACAGTCTAAAAGTCCCAGAATGAGCATCCACTGGCATTCCTATAAACAAAAAGACAAGTTGTTGATAGTGAACAGAGAAACAGTGGAGACAGACAACAGCTAACAAAGGGCTGTGATGAGTTATGAGGAATGAAGGCATGCATTTTGAAATATGTGTGTCCCAATTAAAATATATATTTAAATATATATTTAATTTATATTTATGGGGCACATCATAATTTGAAAAAAGGAAGTAATAGACAAAAGACGATGGGGGACAGTGAGAAATACAACACACCACAATGCACTATATAGAACACAACTGAGATAAAATATAACCTTTTGATTGATGACAAATATTATTAAATTGTAGCGACATAATTCATGCATGGTGAAGAATAAATCTGTGAAGAAAATACTGTAATACACAGAAAGGTCACTAGAGAGTGCCCACAGCACATAGTAAAAACTCACACAATGTGCAAGTAAACCTTTACATTTTTATACAATAAGTATAATTTCTTCACAGGAAAAGCAAACAGTTGTGACTGTGATGGGATGTGGCATAAGGACAAAGGTGGGGTTGGTGGGTTTGTGAGTGGGTTGTATGTTTGAAGCTGTGGTGGCAACAAAGCGAAGGGGAGGGTGACAGTAGTGTAGTATTAAAGAGTGCCTGCAGAGGAGGAAGGTGTGTTCTGGAGAGGGCCCCTACCCCCCACATAAAGTGGAGCTTCCCCGTTCAGGGGCCGTGCTGCCCCAAAACTGTCCATTGTGGTCGGCAGACCCCCGTCAATGGACAGGTTCACCATCTGGTCAAAGGTCACCAGCTCCACTGTGTGGAACTGACCATCGTTGATGGTCTCAGTGCTAGTGAAGGGAAGCAGACAGTATGTTAGGGATGCACAAAAGCAGAATTATTTAAACAAGAACAGCAGTTTACCTGTAGATAGCATGTCCAGGCTGACTGCCAGGGTCGTAGCTCACTTTAACGTGACCCTGAAAGAGCTCTACGGCAATATGATCATTGTCTCCATTATACAACAGGATCCCATTGTCCTCAGCTGTTGACACCTACAAATAGACATTTAAATGAATCAGTGTTGTATGTGGAAGTAGTTTATAAAGGCTGTAAAATAAGTTCTCCATTGGGGCTAGGACCCTGTAAAAAAGATATTCTTAATGTGGGACTTTCCAGGTTAAATGAAGGTCAAAAATAAAAACCCAAGGGTGTTACCTGAAGGGTGATGTTAGCTTGAGGCCAGTTCTTCAGGTCAGACAGCAGCAGGTATGAATCTCGGTCCACAAAGTTAACGCTCACAAGCTTTTCACAGCGGGGTCCTCCAAACTCTGGTGGACACTGACAAAGTGCATGACCTCCCTGCTCCACACAAGGGGCATTGTTCTGGCAATCTGCCAGCTCACAGAGAGACATCAGGGATGGAGCAACCTCACACAACTGACCACTGGACAGTAAAAAGCATTAGGTTAGTACAGCAGAATTCGTAGTTCATCAGTGAATACTTTGTGCTATTTTTACCTGTATCCCTCAGGACAGACACATGAATATCCATTGAGCTCATCCATACATTTAGCTCCATTCTGACAACGATGCTCCTCACAGTCGTTATAGTCTACACTGCAGTCATCACCAACATATCCAGGAGAGCAAACACACCTAAAACAAAGTATAGGAATATTGCTTACATGTTGGTTACTTTTAGTTTTTAAAACTAGTGTCGCGCACACACGCACTTGGGCCCACTGGATGTGATGAGGCAGGTAGACTGGTGCTGGCAGGGGCTTCGTCCTGGGGCACACACATCCTCCATTTCTTCACACATCTCTCCTATAATTAAACAGAAACTTCAAACTAACTATTCAAAAGTCTTGCTAAATACTGGAATTACATTAAAAACAGTACCAACCTGTGTAGTAGGGGGGACAAAGGCAGGTGTAGTTGTTGACTCCATCGATGCAAGTTGCTCCGTTTTCACAGTCATTGTCCTCACAGTCATCAGTGTTGGTTTGGCAACGTGGGCCCTCAAAGCCCAGTGGACACACACAGCTGAGAAATACAACAATACACAAATGTTAAAATGTAAACGTGAAATGTAGTTTATCAACAAATGTTAATCTTTCAGTCTTTCTTGCAGGCTCACCTGTACTGTCCTTCCTCATCCTCGTCTGCTTGACAGGTCCCACCGTTGGCACAAGGGTTACTGACACATGCGTTTACAGCCATCTCACAGTTCTTTCCCTGAGATTAATATTGCAATACATACAGATCAATACAGATAAATACACACACAAATATAAGTTGTTTTACATCATTTTGTAGCTCATACCTTGAAACCTGGAGGACAGCTGCACCTGTAGATGTCCACCAGATCACTGTGGCAGATGCCATGGTTCAAACATGGAATAGACAGACACGGATTGCACTTGGCCAGCACTGCACTGTCCACCTCATCTACACAAGGCAGTGATAAAAACATATTGTTATATGTTGGATTACAGACCGACACTAGTGGCATTTATCACATATAATGTGCTGAACTTACCATTGCATTCAAATTTTTTAGCAGGTGTGGTCAGCAGCAGTTTGCCATCCATGCCCTGAGGACCAGCACAGCGGGCTATACCTGGCTCTTTGTAGCCAGTCTTCACCCAGTCAGACAGCCAGCGAAGGCGGCAGTCGCAGTATAGAGGGTTAGCACCAATTGCCCTGATAAAAGCCAGATAACATTGTAAGACAAGGTATTTTTGTATTTTAGGTTGATGTCAATGTTATTATAATGTAATGTACAGAGCCAAATATAAGTATAATACTTGTGGATATTGCAGGCTACTGCAGAATACTTTTAATGATTGCCAATGCCGTGGGCTTAAACAACCAGCAGGGGTCAGTGTACCCCTAGGTAGAGTACTTCATACTTGATTTACAAAGTCAGACAAAGTCCGTTTAAAGTTTTATTTATTTTACCTATTTGTACTGCATATCACATTGTTGACCATTTCTTAATTATAAGATAAGGTGTAAACAGAAGGCACTCTTAACCACTCCTGTCACGGTTGTCGTAAATCAATATAGCTCTGTCCTCTTGCTGGATGCACAAACACTTAAATCGATGCTGTTCCATTACGCTGAAACACAGTCTCATCTTTCAGCAGGTCCAATATCTGACATTTGACATCTGCTAACATGAAAGCCACTTGACTGTGACTGTGGATCAATAGCTCCCCATCATCTTGCCTGAGCCGAGCAGCCTTGACTTCAGTAACATTCTTCAATAAATGCCGTGTTTATTTAACTACAGTCAGCCTTCCTGTACTCCTCCCCCAGCTCCACTCATTCTGACACTGATAGGTCTATTGATCTGCGGCTGTAAGGAGGTAAAGTGACTATCGTGTCTGGCTAGCACAAGAGGGCACTCTGCACACTTTGGTTTATGAATGTCAATGCACTGCTACACAACAAGCCACACACAAAGACACACAAAAAACGCCGGTGTTAACAAAATGTGTTGAACGTCAACACAGGTCTGTTTGAATGTGGGAAATCCTCACTAAATGGGACTTGTTGCTCTAACCAATAGAAGTGTCATCTGCAGTGTGTCCACTCATATTGCACAAAGCATTACTGGTAATCTGGCATCTGTGTGCTTCTACTCACAAGTGGGAAAGGGAGGCCACATCATTGAAGATACCTTCTGGGAGTTCAGAGATCTCATTGCCATGAAGGGATCTGAAAAATATGAGGAAAATATTAAACAACTTTAAGGTAAAAAAATTAGTCTTAGTTAAAACTATTGACTGACTCTTTGAGTGTTATGCTACTCCTTAGTTATTTTAATTTTGATTGGGTTGACTGGGCCGTGGTTTATCTCAGTCGCTGGAGCATACGGCCCATATTCAGAGCCTACAGTGCTAGTCCCAGTGGCGTGAGTTCGAATCCGTCTCACAACACTTTGCCTAATGTTACTCCCCACTCTTCTCCCTGATTTCCTGTCTGTCTACTGTCCTGTCCAAAAAATCTAAAAATATCTTAAAAAATAAAAATAATTGATTGGGTTGAATGGTTCTTGCAAAGGGACCAGAGTTCTGCATCTAGGAAAGTTCCTGAGGCATAGTTGTACACAGCCAGGCAAAGCACACACTACCCGACCCACCGGTAAGCATTTGCCATTCAAGTTAGAGAAATTATAACATTCATTGCAAATATTTATTTCAGCTTTTATTCCCAGTATCCCAGTAATGGATCATGCCCTGGCAGTGTCTCAGCTCACTCATGTTACACCTAATACCCAACAGGCCAATTAGCAGCTTATTAATCCTTTTGCTGTAACCACAAGCATCATACACACACATACACCAAACCAGCCCGCATCCAAGCCCAGCTCACACCACTGACTTGTTTGAAGCTTTTAGCGTTAATGATTCCTCTCCATTTTACAGCTGTGTAAAGCCAAAGGTGTGGCTTTGTAAAAATTTTGGCACCCTAGCATGGACGTGATTACACAAACTTGCTTTCAACCACCACTCACAGCTTGCTCTGATTTCTATGAAGTTTCCTTTTCTGAACTTTGAACCTTGCATTAGGTCTTAGAGTAGAAAACTATTAACTAAAGAGTGGCTTATTGACGCATTAGTATATTGTAACCTTGAAAGATTTACTTTTTTAAAAGGCATGGCACCACCTGACATTTAATAGGCGGCATATGATTGATTAGAACAGCAGTAAAGACATCAAAGTTTTTGCTTCTTTTGGGCTTGTTGCTAAGTGTAACATTAAGGTAGCCCAGACTGTCTGTACTTTTATATAGTTTTTAGGCTGTTTAGCATGTGTGCGGTGGTGCTAGATCAGGGGGAGGGCCTCACATGGTGGTGCCTGACACACTATTTCTAAATTCAAAGGTGGCGTGAGTGACTAAGAGCAGAAGTAACGGACATGGCTCCATTAGGAGATCAAAGCGTTAAGCTCAAACATCGGCATGGCAAGATCGGCTAATGATGACCGAGCTTCACTCTCATTCATGCTAAAGGCCTTCTGCGCTTTGTGTCTCGTAATGATCAGGGACTTTATTTGAATCCTGCAGTAAAACAGAGGCTTTGTTGGAGCTTTGTTGTCTGTAGTAAAAAGTGTGCCTGCTACGAGCGCACATGGACTACTGATAACACGACTCCCACACACATGCTAATGGGCAGTGAGCCTGTAGATGACAAACAAACTGTATAGAAATGCATTAAGTCAGAGATAATAGTAGGAGACTGCTGCAGTATGTTTTAGTTTGGTAAGACCCACACTAGAAAGAGGCAATATGAGGTACTGTTTTGAACATAACTGAAGAAACACTGTGGGCAGTAGGACTCCAATGTGTTATTTCAGTAGAACTGGAATAAAACTGTTTTTACCACTTTAACAGAGAAAATAGGTCAGAGGTTGTGTATGTGTTCTTGAGCTGTCATAACTGTTTAGACTGTGCTTCAAGTCTCTGGAGCCAATCAAAGATTTCCAGCCTGTGTGGTGTCTGTAGTCTGTGCAAGTTTCAAAAATATCCAACTCTTCTGCTTTGGATCTCATCTTGTCTTAGAACAATGTGTTAAAAATAACTTTGTTTTCTTTCAGTACAAACACTGGAGATCAAATCATATCAGTTTAATATAACTTAAAACATTCTTTATAGCAAAAAATTAAAAACAATTAGAAACTTGACTGTACTATCCTAGGAAAAGAACTTACAGCAACCGAAGGGAGTGCAGACCACTGAACGCCATTTTTGGAATACAGCGCAGTGAGTTGTAGCTCAGGATTCTGCAAAGTAAAAATAAATACATGTGTATATAATTCATCTGTTTGCATTCTTCTGTGATGGCAAAAATTAAACACTAGTGTTGTGGCCTAAGAGGCAGTTCTTACAGTGTGGTGAGCTGGCTCATGTTTGCAAATGAAGAGTTGGTCAGAGAGTTAATCTTGTTGTTGCTAAGGTCACTGAAAAGAATTAAAAAAGATTAGCTATATTTTAGATTAGGATGAAAATAAACAGGGCAAGTTGAAGATAACACTTACACCAGCTGCAGATACTTGAAGGTAGACAGCTCCTTTGGCACAACACTGAACTGATTTCCATCCAAGTACCTAACACCAGAAAACAAGAAATAATCTAATTACAAAACTACTAACACAATCCAGAATAATCAATGTAATGTATTACTTAATCATGTAATGGTACATTGGGGCTTACAGAAGAAAAACTCAGCAGTTTATAATCAAAGGATGGTATTTTTGTGACATTTTTTGTCACAGGATTGTTCACTAAGACTATATTCTAAGATATAAATCTGCAGCTCTTTATAAAAAAAATATAACACCTAAACCTAATGATTATATAGAAATTCCACATAATTTATGTTGAAATTCCACATAATTTGACTGTCAGGCTGATTAAGGGGAGCTTTGGTCCTGTCCTGTGAGGACAGTGGTGGGGCTTTCACTGTCTATTGTTTTACCTTGTACTGAGTGGGAAGAGCTCAGGGGGACTACAGTTATTTAGGGAGGCTTGGAGTTTAGAGGTAATGACAGGTAATGATGGTGCACAGGGCACTTGGGATAATGATGGAGTAGCAGTCTGTGCAGATGACAAGATGAAAGCTCAGGCCAGAGGAGCACACCTGGTCACACCTGCTGGTACAATGACAGGCCTTTAGGCTCACGCAGCATGGGTGTGTGTAAGGAAAGTATTGGACCTATTCTATCCCCTCCCCTTTCCATTGAAAACTGCTCATTAAATTGTCCTCTCACTCCCTGTGCTCCTGTGGACAGTCTTTTGGCCCTCACACAACTATGTGCAAATACACAGACCCTGGCTCTGACTGTGAGAGTGACATCAGTGCAAGCCCCCAGGGCTGTGTGTCTGCGGAGGAACTGCAGCCTTTATTGACTTGCTTCCTTTTCTCTCAGCATTGCATGATGAAATCATGCCTCATTCATGTCTGAAATCTTTGCTCCAACTGTTTTCAATAATTTACATAAATAACTGTTCACTGTTATTTCTTTGTCTCTATTTTCTGATATTTACAGACACACCCAGAACAAATGCAAACAAGTAAAAGTAAAAGAAACAGAAGTCTTTGGCCATGTATTAGTCTCAAGCTACTCACAATTCTGTCACATTTCTGGGGATGCCTTTGGGCAGGGTTTGAAGGTGCTTGTTGCTGCAGCGAACAACAGTCTCTACACAAGTGCACTCGCTGGGGCACTGTGGTCGAGGCACACAGCTCGACTCCTCTTGGCCTAAAATATAAATAAAAAACATGTAGTAAAAATAAATAAACATTACTTATTTGCTAGAATTAGTAAGCCATGTTGTAATGTATAAAAAAGTTGCTATTGTTGTAAAACGTCAAAACTTTTTCAGCTCAAGGCACTACAAAATGGCATAATCATTACAACTTTCAGACAATGAAAAGATCGGATGTGAAAACTATAGAAACTGTTTCAGAACAGAGAAATGAGTTCTACCGCAATGTAATATTGATCAGTCAGAGAAGAGAATGGAGGCCTGGGGCCTGCTGACAAGTGTAACATTCATTCAGGTGCAAATAGGCTGACTGGTCAATAAGGCAAACAGCTCAATAGCCAGAGACCACTATCGACCAGCAGCTTAGGAAGTGCTGAGTAGCAATCTATTCAGTAAACAATAGAAGACCACAAGAGCAGTCATTATTTAGGATAATCTCAGACACTTTGTAGAGCATGTATTGTGGAGAAGAAATCAATGTGAAAATGTTTCTCATTAATCTCAAGTTCATTTTCAGCTATAGTAATAGTCTTAGAAAGCAGAGTTTTTTGAAAGCAGTAATTCATTATTCAAAGCACAATGCGAAAGTGTTTCTGACACCACTTACCTTCCTCACAGCGGAAGTCGGGCAGTGCCACGTCCTGTAGAGGGATCTCTTTGAGAAAAGCTGGACGCTGACAACGAGGGTTACCTGTCACTATCTTCCTGCTCCTCAGCCAATCACCGAGCCACGCCAGGCGGCAGTCACAGTTGAATGTGTTAGCCAATAGGTTGCTATAAAAAAGGAAGGGTACTTCTACATGCCGTTGAGAGAAATGTAATGTTTTAATTATATTTAGTTCTTACAGAGTGGACAGTGTCTGCAGAGTGTCAAAGGCTCCAGGAGTTATGGTGGTGAGCTGGTTGTCGTAAAGAGACAGTAGACGGACATTGTGCAAACCAGTGAAGCTGTCGTTGTGAACACAGCTGATCTTATTGTTTCTCAGCATCCTAACATGACAACACAAATTATGGTAAACATAGTATAGTACCGCTGTAATTAAAGACTGGTCTAAAACAGAGTAAAACTCACAGCATCCGCAGACCCTCCAGACCTCGAAACATCCCACTACGAACTGAGTCCATCTGATTGGCTGTAAGGTGTAGCTCATTCACAGTCGATGCACCTTCAAAAGCACCATCTTCAATCTCGGTGAGCTTGTTGTTGCTTAAGTTACTGTTTAAAAAAAGGTGTTTAATAAAAAATAAACACTGAAATATAACAAAGAACAAATAAGCTTCCTTACATTTTTTTCAGCTGGGAAAGGTTTTTGAAAACTCCGGTTGCCTCAAGAATAGCAATTTCATTGTTGTTGAGACGACTAGAAACCAAAAGTTAAGCCGGAATTATTATAAAATTTCAGTCACATTTATAGATTTCCTAAAATAAAAACGACTTAGCATATTATTATTTACTGTGTATGTATTTTCCATCACTTATCAGCACACTATAAGTTAGCAGTGGTGCCTTACAGTTCAGTGGTGGATGCAGGGATGTGCTCTGGGATCTTGGTGAGCTTCAGATTCGAGCAGTCCACTACATTGGACTCACAGCGACACTTGGGAGGGCAAACTGGATCACTGTTACAGGCATTGCTCAGACGAGTGTCTTCTGTACCTTTAACAAGCAAAAAGATACAGGACTTTTATAAAACCATCTCAACAACGTTTCCCATGATGCCTTCAGTCATGCAGCCCTCTTCTTAAAAAGCTCAATATATATCCTGTCCTGACCTCATCCAGAAGACTTAACCCTAGGAGCCCTAAAGAACATCCTTCAGCTCACCGGAGCAGCAAGAGGATGGACAAGTTATTTTAGACAAGTGGGAGCATTGGCCTGTAAAGAACAGTAGCAGAGACAGTGAGATAGGGATGCCAAAGAGGATTTGGACAGCCAGCTTCAGTGATGCAGAGCACCTCAAAAAGAGAGAAAGAGATAAATGATGGACTGGAAAAGTGCACAGACAGGTGGAGTCAAAGAGGACCAGAGGAAATGTAAAAAAAAAATGCATTCAAGAAAAGGTGGACATTTTGACAGAAAATACAGGAGATAAGGAGGGAGATAGAGCCCTGCAAAGAGTGGGACATGTCTTTCCCCTCCTCTGCCTATGAATAGATGTTACGTGCTAAAAAGTGTGTTCCTGGTTACATCATGGCTTTTTAATAATAGAGCAGCATCGAGAACGGCCCGTCACAGTCAGTGGGTGTGTACGGGGGTGTGTCTGGGCCTACAGCACGGAGTGCCTCTTTCATTTAGGACAAAGTGGCCCTTTTTGTAATACATTTAGTTCTATTTTTAAACATAGATGCATCGATCTGAACAAGGATTAGGAGATGATAGTCTTACACTGACTGTAGATCACAGCTGAATCAGAAACAACCTGACCCCAAAGGCTCTTTGAGGACAATATGAGATGTTTGTGGTTTGAACTAGATCTGTTTTGACCTATCTGCAGAGCATTAAAATACCTTTCCCTGTCTTGGCCAGACATCAAGAAAATCTATTTCCTGCAGAAGAGAAAGATCTGCTTTGATCCTTAGGATGTACATGAGTGAACTTTGTAGAAACTGAGTCATCGTCTCCGTCATAAATGCGCTGTGGTGACACTTTTACTGTGAGCACATTAAAATGAAAGCAGACAAAACACAGTGGAAAGCCATAGGGTTTTCCTCTCAGAGGTGCACTATGACTCATCACTGAAGTCCCTGCAGCTCGCTCATTACTAATGCATTAAGGAATTCCCTGGGATGATTCGTGACGGTGTGTGTCTATTGTGGCTTAGGTTTTCATTATTATGGGAGAATGAAATTATAACTGCTGCTTCGAAACATTTGGTCTTAATCTACTTTCAGTGCACATTTGTTCTGTCCTGTAAAGCTTTATCTGAGTTTTATCACAGAAACACATAAATCTAGACAAATAGAATAAGACACACGCCACCAGCACTCATGATTATTTTCTTGGAAGTGCGGTTGTTAAGAGCTCCAGAAACATTCGCTGATAGGAATCTGGGTCCTCTAGTGGGTTGTATTTTTTATTAGTTTTTCCTGATGAAAAGGACACACTTTGTTTCTGTCCCCCTCTACCTCTCTCCCGTCTGAACTGAGTGACTGTCTGTGATTGTGCCAAAGCAAAGAGACACTTCTTTTGGACATTATCTGCTGAGGCTGCTAAGAAAACACAGCTAAGGGAAAAAGATGAGTTCACACATACAATTTTAACGTATTCAAACTCTAGGTACAAATGTCAGATTTTCTTGATTCTTGAATGAACAAAAATGATGTATTATAAAAGAAAAGCCATCAAATGAAGGAAAAGAAGGAAATGGTAGATGTTTACAAGTGACTTACCAGGGATGGTGTACTGCTCTTTGGCTGTGATGGAGAAAAGAAAGAGGTTTTGATGTCAGTGGCAGTGGTCGAGGCATAGCAGCCATGTTGCTATGCTTCAGTATAGGTCATATATAGTCATTATATATGACACACAATGTACATATATGACATTTTAAACAGAGAACTAGCTCTATGTTTGGTGAGGTAAAACAACAAATGACTATTACGCCAAAGTGAAACAGTGGAATGTAGTTGACACAATGAAGAGGAAAAGCAATACACTTAAAGACAAATGGCAGAACACTACAATTATTGTGTAGGTCTAACCTTGCCCTGCAAGCTGGATTTCCGCGAGGTTTCCCAACCTGGCAACCCAACCTCACGAAAATCCATCTTGTACCGCTCCCATTCACTTCATCCGACAGAACACCACTGGTGGTGCGGACCAATCACGGGGCTGCATTTGCCGTGAGTGGGCGGGCTTTAGTTTTGCCAACAACAACAATGTTTGGCTACGTCATGGCTGTTGTTGTGTTGCGTTCAGCCAATCAGCTCTCTGTAGCTCTCTCCTGAGCAACCATCTTTCCAGAGAGTTGTCTATGGAGCAGTTCCAGATCGATGTGCAGCACTCAAGCAGAGGGCTACACGTCGATCTGTCGATCAAATTATATTTAAAAATAAAAGAAAATTTATAATGGTCTTGCCTCCAGTTGCCTCTATTGCAAATTTCTGAACTTTCTATTTACAAACTTTGAAAGGGTCTATAGTTTGAAATAAAGCACTGACAGAGTGGAGCATGGCCCTATAGAAGAAGACAGCACACCGCCATTTAACTCACTCACCCATTCATCAGTGCCTGGGATATTAATAAATAGCACATTAATAAATAAGATATTATGCTGTTGTAAATCACATCTCATCCATATGTATGTTTAAAGTCCGTCCCACAATTTCATTCTTTCTTCTTAGAGGCAAAGTCTGTAGGTTTCCTAAAATAAAAAAATGCCTTAACTGACCCTGTTCTATGATGTAATGTAGCTTTTACTTTAGTCCCTCCCCTGGCCTCTACAGCAACATCAAATCAGACTTTGTGGGTTACCACTATGACCAATAGTAGTGGAGTTTTACTTTAGTCCCTCCCCTGGCCTCTACAGACTACATATGACCTACTTTACATCATAGAA
>JAVQKG010232410.1:0-21389 GCA_036025885.1 Hypseleotris bucephala
GAATGGAACATGCATGTTGTCATGACTACTGCCTGACTTAAGATGGCCGCCGCCCGACGCACAAAACAAGAGGGACCAAGGCATCTCCTGTTAATATCTATGGTTGATGTACTGTGATTTAGAACAAATCAATTTTTATTATTATTTGAAAATAAACTTACTTCAACTTGGAATCCTAGAACAAATGCTTTGACAAAATCTGATGCTTTTGTCAGTGCACCAATGTCCTGTGTTTCTTTGCATGTCTAAAAATACATAAACCAACAAACATTATTTAAAAACATTTAATTAACAAATAGTCCGTTTGTTAAGAGTATTAAAAACATACTTTGATTTCAACGTTCCTAGTTTTCAAGTTGAATCTGACTTGCAGCTGTAGGTTTTCAACAATAGGAGTGAAAATCTTGAGCCAGTTATCCTTCAGAGGGGTGTATCTGTGAGCTGGCACTGCAATTTTGCGCATCTCATCTGGACCCTGAAACATACAGTCAGCAACTGGAGTTTAATTACAAAGAAAACAAAGGTACTGCTTATGACTCTTGATTATACAGGTTGTAAATATTTGAATAACTAGCCTTTATAAAACATCTTCTATGACAAAACTACACGTTATGCACATTGCATTTTGTTAGAATACACAGTAAAAGTACACAGTGCTTGGTTTAAATTTTGTTCAGATTAGTTATAACCGTGTAACATCCAACATTCAAACATTTTAACAGAGATCACACTGTTTCGTTAAAAGGCCATGGTGCGCAAGCGCAGTTACCCTTTACAGACTACTGGCCTTTACACAGCTTGAAGCCTTGGATCATTAGTTTATATAGCTGTGTAATAGATTTATATTACGACTGGAGTCTGAAAGACATGTGAATATTCAAAGCCTTTTTTACCCTTAGCTGGTCGCCAGAAATAGGTGGAAACTGAGGTCGCTTGCTTGCTACTGATTCTGCTGTGTCCATATCAGCTCCATCTTGTTCTCGTTTTCGTTTCTGGGTCTTTTTAGACTTGACTTTTGTGAAAGAGTCGGATTCATCCTTATTTTCCGTGACAGCGGCACTCTCACTGTTTAAATTATTGTCAGGATCCATCGAGAGGTTTGATTTAATTTAGTAAAAACACTAAATCTGAAGGGATACTGAAAATGCGAGGAGCATGAGGATACTCGTGTGACGAAAAGGACCAAACTAGCGCTTGTGTCGCCGCCTGTTTACCAAACACTGTAAAATGTCAAATAATAATGTATAGAAACAATATGTCGTCCTTTATATGTGAATATATGTAAGTTATAGTTCCGTGGGGGCTTTGTCGTCTTAGACGTGTTAAAAAGTTTACATCAGCTTAGTTTTTTTTGTCAGGCACATCTTAGGATAGCCCTAACTTGAGCGGGTGGGGCATGTATCCGTCATGTGTTTTGGCTGCGGGGTCTGGCAGTCCATTGCAACCATTTACTTACCAGGTTCTTTAGCAATTCTTCTAAAAATCTAGTAATAATTCAGTATGTCATCTCCGCTGGCGAAACCACAGATAATAGCGCATATACAGAAAAGCTTGAACTACACTGTTTTTGACACCAAATGGATTCCGTGCAGCGCCAAATTTGTCTGTTTAGGGAACTTTGCCAGAGGGACTGGTGTAATGCAGATATACGAAGTACAACAAGGGGAGGCTCAGCTTGTGAAGGAGGTAATGACAAAAAACATATATCTTTTTTAAGTTTGCCATTTTTGTGGCCTAATCTAGGTCTAGAAACAATAAGCTAAAATATCTTACGCTACTAACTTGTAGAAGAAAGGTGCTATTTAGGGGCTTGTCTCCATAGCAACGGGAAACAGAAAAACCCACAGCCCTTTCCTTTATTCTATTGGCATCGTTTTGCGACAAAGGACAGTGTAATTTCCTCATTTAATTTAGTGGCAATTTCAGAGAACTTGCTCGAACAACTACTTAATTATTTTATTAGGTGTGTACATTCTTAACTAAACCCAGCACTTTCATATGACAGCTAGTGTGAGAGATTGTAAACACAAGCTGTCAAAATAACAGTTGGTGTAAAATGAATGTGTTTTATAGGTAGAGAAACCTAAGCCTATCAAATGTGGCACTTTCGGGGCCACCTCACTTCAGCAAAGACATATAGCAACTGGAGATTTTGGTGGAAATCTAAATATATGGTAAACCTAACCTTTTAACATATTATATATATACATACATACATACATATATATTTTTACTTTGATTCTCATATTTACTATTCACTAACACTTGTGTTATGCTTTCTATTGTCTTTAGGAATCTAGAGACACCCGAACTGCCAGTTTACTCTGTGAAGGCGCATAAAGAGATTGTAAACTGTATTGATGGAGTTGGTGGTTTGGGGATTGGTGATGGAGCCCCTGAGATTGTCACTGGCAGCAGAGATGGTAAACAATTTGTCCGTTGAACCACAGAAAATAATAGCAACATAAGAAGTAACATCTAGAAATATCAAACTATTCATAAACATTTTTGTTTTCAGGTACAGTTAAGGTATGGGATCCCAGACAAAGGGATTCACCTGTCGCCAACATGGAGCCTATGGAAGGAGAGACCAAGCGCGACTGCTGGACTGTGGCATTTGGTATGTATATTTTTGCTGTAAAGACAAAAGTTCACAGCCTAAAGCAAAAACTATACCACAGATGTGCTGGGAAATTTTCTCACACAATTTAGGCCATGCCTTTAATGACCAGGACCGCTGTGTGTGTGCTGGCTATGATAATGGGGACATCAAACTTTTTGACTTGAGAAACATGTCTCTGCGTTGGGAAACCAACATTAAGAATGGGGTAAGTTATCCATGAAAAATACTTTTTACATTTTTACATTTTTTTTGCAAAGTCCCAGACAGTTGTTTACCAACCCATTACTTTTGATTTTAGGTTTGCTGTGTCGAATTTGACAGGAAAGACATTAACATGAACAAGTTGGTGGCCACTTCACTGGAGGGAAAATTCCATGTCTTTGACTTGAGAACCCAGCACTCAACTAAAGGCTTTGCCTCTGTTTCTGAAAAGGTAGTTATACTTGTCTGGGTGTCTGGGTCTTATGTATATTATAAACTATATTATTATTTTTATTATGAGGGTTATTTATGTACTGTAATATTTATGTTATACTACATAGAGTAACAGTGGCACATTGCTTCCACAGTTGGAAATATTTGAGCTCATGTTTGCTCAGTAATTTGTGTGGCTTTTGCAGCTGGCCAAATATGACACCATGACGGCGTAAAAGAAATGAGTTTCTTTTAGAGAAAATGTTGTTGATGAAAAATGTTCTTAAATTAGCATTAGTACTAGTACTGTCCAGTCAGACAATTATTAGTTAATAATCTAAAGTTTACAGATATGTTAGAACAGCAATAACAACAACTTGTTATCAAATTTAATTAAGATTGAGCTCTTGACTTATTATGTTGCACTTTCGGGTGTTGTAATATAATTCACTTGTTTTTATTCTTTATTTTCTTTGTCTAGGCTCATAAATCAACCATTTGGCAGGTGAGGCATTTGCCTCAGAATAGAGACATTTTCATGACAACAGGAGGAGCAGGAAACTTGCATCTTTGGAAGTAGTAAGTAATGTTTGAATCCAATATAATCTTCCTCATCATCATTTCTTACAATATTTAGATTTCTGGAGTCTGGCACTGATAGGTTGATAGAGTTACTGACAACATGCATGTTTTCTTTGGCTACATCCAGTGAGTATCCTGCACAGAGAAGCAAAAAGGACTCGGATGGTGTAGATATTGGTGTTGCTGGCACCATCAGTCTTTTACAGAACGTCACTCTGTCCACTCAGCCAATCGCCAGCCTCGACTGGAGCCCCGATAAACAGGGCCTGTGTGTGTGTGCAGGCTTTGACCAGTGTGTTCGAGTCCTCATAGTAACAAAACTCAATGTGGTGTAATATGGTATACTGCATCAAAGACTAATGCCATCACAACACACATTACTGCAGTCTTTTACTTTGAGTCAATATTTCAACAATACACACACAGTAATTAATATACAGTATATAGGAAGACATGTTGCAAGAAATGTTATTTGTACAGTCCAGCAGATGATGTACTAAAACATGCACATTACTTCAGATATACACACTTCCTACATGAAGGCTATTTTATGACCTGAGATTCAGGTCTGCCAGTCTGCCAGTCACTTGTTCAAGTGCAAATCAAACTTACACATCTGTTGTATTTTGGGAGTGTTATATTTTTTGTATGTTGTAATTTTACATAATTTTTATTATATGAATATCGCTTCAGATTAAACATGTTTGGAGAAAATGCCCTTTTGTATGTAAATCTTTTTTTTCATAGCAAATTTAATAATGTCATATCCAACATTTAAACTTAAAGAAGTCCTGTAGATCAGGGTCATCCTCTGGTCTGTCATGCATCTTTGCATAGACACTTCTTAGAAGTTTTGTCATCGATTTGCCATCCAAAATGTCAATGTACTTCTCAATGCAACCTATGGACACAAGCACACATGCAAGTATACATTAGGCAAATGCCATGGTCCCAACTGCTCTGCTAATCAGAAGTGACTTTAATGCCACATGTGGTCTAGTGGTCACTCGTCTACATGATCCTCAATGTGTTTAATATGTCATGCCCTCTGCCCTGTCTAGCTGTAGCACCACTTAAATTTGAGACATAACTAAAAATAGCTTGGCATGCTATAGGGCTTCTTACAAATCTTATGTCCACTAACCTACATTTGATTCATGTGGTTTGATAAACTACAGTATAAGCAATATACATTATACAATTGAAAATATAAATTACTTAGTCCCATGACTTTGCCATAAGCCACAAGGCACGGGCCGAGCTGTGGATGGTCGTACAGCTCTAGCTTCATTAGTATGCGGATGATCTCCCCGGTGATAAATGCATCATCAAAACTTTGTTCAGATGTTGGCTTCAGAGGGAAGCTGCAGTACACCTGCACTGCAGCCTGAGGGTCTGAAGGCTCCAGCAGCTGTACAAGCTCAATATATGCATCATGGACCTGAAGGAAGAGAAGCACTCCTTATAATCTTTATCTACAATTAGTTAGAGACAACACATGTACTATACTGACCTCTGGTGCCATTGAGATGACTTGTTGGTAGAGAGTTTTTGCTTGGTCATGTTTTTTTGAGCGGGACAAAGCACGAGCAAGGCCCAAGCGTGGGATGTGAGACTTGGGATTCACTGAACTGGTCTCACTGACACTTTCTGTCACTGCTGGCTCTGAAGAGACATTACAGCATTTAGGACAATGTCTGTCTAATACAAAAGTATACGCCCTGAGACACAGAAGGAGAAAATCTGGTTGTGCTCATATCAGTTGTACCTGTGGTTGTGTCAGGAGGTTTGGTGGGGCACTCTTGTTTAGACTTGTTACTAGAGTTCTGGCGTTTAGTGCTGTTGTTGGAAGATTTTGCAGCTACTCCAGGTCTCCCTCTAGAGGTCAAAAAAGTGATTTACAGGAAGAAAGTCAAAAGAGCAGAAATAATATTTTAAAAAGTGCAATTATACCATATATAAAAATTAAAAGCATTTATTGTGTAGGTGTTTTTTATGTATTAAAATAAACTAGATTGAATACATCACATGCATCCTTATGGAGGCAGTGGACTCACTTAGTGGCAGGGGCCAGAGGGGCAGGAGCAGGAGCTTTAGTGACAGCAGCTGCTGAGAGCCCTTTATTAACGAGCTGTGGTTTGCCTCGTCCAACTCCTTTTGCTGCTGGTCCAGAGTTAGCAGGCCCTTTTACCACTTGTGATGGAGTGGCTACTGCTTTAGAAATGTTATCTTGTTCATGCTGCTGTCTGTCCTGCCACCACTTCTGTTCTGAAAAAGAAAAAAAAACCTTCATTGTGTCAGGTGCGCAGAACAACAAAGTTCCCTTCCCCTACAGTAAAAAATCACTTACTGCTTAGTTGTTCAGGTGGTTCTCCTTTTTGGGGCTTTTCTTCCAGGTCAATACTTGCCTGAAAGCTCAAACAAGCATCCGCTAAGACAACCTGTGATCTGGGTGACTTAGGGTTACTGTCATATTGTGCCAGTTGGGCCAGACCAAGTAGACACAGGGCATAGCTGTCTCGAGGCGTAGTGACCACTGCTAGTTGGCATGTCTTTAAACATCAATTAGAACATAAACATCAATTAATTATCATAATATTCCATAATGATACAGAAATGATAGCCTTACACTCTCCTGCATGTCCAGCAGCTCCTGACAGGGGGCAATAGAGGTGAGGTGGATGAGTGCGGTGAGGGCCTGGCACCTTTTAGCTACCCAGGAGTTGTTCTCAGCTCCAGCCTTGGCCTGACTGTTGGCCCTCTGGATCAGCCTTTGCAGCAGAATGAAGTGAGCATCCAGCAGCACCCACTCCAACTGACTGCTCGCCTCGCCCCGACACACACACTGACTCACACTCTGGGCAGCCAGCACGGCGACACTAAGAAGACAAGCCAGTCCAACACATAACATTTATATTCAGTTCTTTAACACATTCAACTGGATACAATTAGACATGCACTTGAATCACAGTTTGACAGTGAAGACCTAATTACAGTAATTTATGTATCAAAAAGTCTTGAGAAAACACATGAAGTTGTTCAAACATACATGTGATAGACCTGCTCAGCACTTATGGCCTTTCCCTGCAGTGTATTTCTCTGTTGGAGTTGGCCCAGAGTGAGTAGACCTCGCAGGAACTGAGTGTTGATGCTGGACAGAGGGTCTAACGGGAACTGTTCTTTCCAGCTAAAAAAGCAAAGACAGATTAATATGTCTACAGTAAAATGTATTTTGTAAAATACCACAATTGATTTAACTATTGGTCAACTGCACATCTATTTTCATAATATTAGAAAAATGCTATGCACATCTATTTGTCAAGATGGATGTGTAGGAGAAGGGTTAGGCCTTCATCAGGCAAATCAATCTATCTGTCTATTTTCATAGAAATATTTTTCTGGGTTTGCAGGTGTTAAAAGAACATTCGGGCACATCACAGAGGCTGTCATGCCCTCACATTCTCTAAAAGCATCCACCCCCACCACACACTCACCTCTCTCGGCAGCGCTGGCTCATAAAGTGCTCTAGACCTTGTTGTAGGAACAGAGCAGCCTCCTTCTCAGTGTCCTCAGAGGCCTTTTCTTTCTGCTGCAGCAGAGCGAGGCCTGTAAAGAATCTGAAACAATCAAGAACAAAAGCGTAGTAAAGAAAGTGTAATCAAATACTGTAAGTACATTTAGCCACTTTCTACATGCATCCAAAGTAGTGATGTTACCTAAGAGCAGGGTGCATGGGTCTAAGTGCCAGGCCTGTCTGAAGATGCTGTAAGGCTTCACTGTGTCTTTTCTGCAGCAGCAGTAGTCTCCCGACGTGTAAGTTATACTCCCAGCAGTCTGGACTCAGGGACCAGGCATCCAGGTACTTCATCAAGGCCTGGTTCAGACAGTTCTCCTCATCCCTCAGGGCTACGCTGTTATCCTGCCACAAGAGATGAAAAAGTCCATCCATCATTTCAGTTCTGTTGATAGTTGATAAATTTGCCATGGTAGTCAACAAGCAACACTGCATACTGTATATTGCACTCTAGTTGTTCTGCTAAACGGTACACAACAAACTATTGTAGTCTACAACTAAATTAACACAGGGCTTTAACACTGGGTGATATATGATTAAATATCTACTGTTTTTCTTCATATTATATAACCATTTAATATACCAATGGATTTTGAAAAACACTGATATAAATTTTAGGTTGTATTGCCCAGCTGCAGTTACCTTGCCAGCCTTCTTTTGCAGCCATAAGAACAGTGTTTGAACATAGTCTGCTTTGCTTGACTGGCCCTGATCTCTCAGCTGCTGGTACTCTTTATCCAACGCCTGCAACTGTTTTTCTATTGTTGGAGTCCCGGAGAAACCATGGAGCTTGCATACAGCCAAGATGTCATCCTGACGTGATGTTGACTTAGCATCACTAAGTTCATTACTATCTTTCTCAACCTAGATATGAAATTAATGTGTGTTATTAACACATATACTATAAAAAAATAACATCAGAATATGATTAAACTAGGAGACTGAATAACCTTCTTTTGCAGGCCATACATCTCAGTGGCATAGTACTGCTCCTCAAGGACAAGTCCTAATCGAAAGTGTAGTGTGGGGTCTCTGGAGTTGTATCTTATGGCTGATGCATAGTTGACTGCAGCCTGTTCAAGGTGATACAAAGGAGAGGTTTCCTCCGGGTACTGCATCAAGTCACCTGGAAAATAGTGAATAAACAAGAAATCTGAAAGAGAGAGAGAAAACAAAATACAATATGTGTAATAGTCAATTTTATATTATTTATTCAGGCGCATCCAAAACAACACAAAACGCTTGTGTACATTTTAGGAAGGGAAGATGAACTGGCACCAGTCCTCCCTGGTAAGTTGCTGCCTGTTAAGTTTGTTGTGACATCTCAGTTAACTTACAGTGACTTTCATTCAATCCGTGGGATCAGTGTCCAATGTCTCATCTACAAACAATTAGCAGTGCAAAAGAAGCAAAGAAAAGCTGGGCAGTAACTCGAGCAGTTGCCACACGGTTACCGCTATCCAGCACACTTCCATGTATTTTTCAGCAGATTACCATAGTAAACCCAGGTTAGACACTAATAGTTACATTCTTAACCCATGTTTACTATTTTTTGGCTTGTCCTTAAAATGCATAGCCAATTGGATAATGGCTACTATTGAATTGTTAACTTATTTACCTGGCTTTGGAAGATGTTCCCTATAAACATTCCGATGATCTTCAGCAAAACCACAAAGCTTTTCAACACTGTTTTCTGCAGTAGCAGCCACTTGCAGTTTCTCCTCCCAGGTACGAACCTGACGTATATAAGACATAATGAAGCTCAGGATTTAATTATATTTTATTCAGGATATGCTGCGTGATATGTAAATAGTTACCTCAATGCTGTGCTTTGTCTCTATCTGCAAGCAAGTGGACCCTTCAAAATGTTTTTTGTACCATTTTGTCTCTGTGACATCCTAACATGGAGAATTTATAACATTACTACCAATAACACAATTTTACTGTGATTTGTCAGAAAAAACAACAAGCTCAACCTGAATGAACAATTTGAAATTTACATAATAATGACTGTGTGGTTAAACCTGACTCTTAATGAGGGCAGCGTAAAGTCATAGCGTAAAATCAATGAATAAAGTCAATTGAAACATACTGATTCTGCCAGTGACTACTAGAGAGTCCTCAATCTTCAACACTGACCTTTGTGTTCAGATCTCCTGTTGGTTTGTGCGGACACCCCAGCAAGTGTGACCCAAGCTCTGACAGTTTAATCACAGTTTCACATCCTTTGATGTGAAGAATTACACAAAAAGACATTACACTTACAGTAATAGACAGTAGGTTGAATAACCTCAGTACTACAAGAACAAGAATGAATTGGTAGACATATTTGCATCCATGTTTCTATTGGCATAATGGTTCTGGTGCAACCTTCAATCAAATGATCAAGCTGCTGTCACTTTGGGGTTTGGATGTTGCTGAATACAGGCCCTAAATAAACAAGCTCTTAATTAAGTAATATCACCCGGCATCACATCAGCATAGTATCTTCTTGTCATCATGTTACTTGATCGGCCGGATTAGGTTTAGTGAGAATACATGCATAAGATTGAGCATGGGCTGGTTTTGTCTGAGTTGCACGAAAGCAGAAATAAATACAGTGATGACAGAAAAGTGAGCTCTAATTCAGGTTAAAGATCACATGCAAAACAAAAGCTGAAACCCAGAGCTTCACCTCGATAAGTAAACAAACACTTGACAAGAGAGGAAGACATGTTGCGCTCAGTTTCCACCTCAAGAACCTTCCACATGTCTCGCAGTGGACTGTTGTTAAGTGGGTCAATTTTTGATCTCCGAGTCAGCATCTCTATGTAAGGCCTTGAGAAGATGTGTTTAGGGTCACTGTAGAAAGAAAACATTATATTGCAAACCATTTACATCATGAACTGATTTCTTTTATACTATGGGGGATTTAGATATTTCACTATTATGCACCTCACCTATGGCTGATGGAGATGGGCCTGTAAAAGGCACTCAGCGAGATAGGACATTCATAGTCAAACTTTTCCTTTGTGTCAGCAAAGGTAACAGCTAATGGAAGTAACTCTCGGGTAACCAAAAGTATATATCCCTGTTAAAATAGATTTGAGACATATTGCATTTAATCACTAATGTAACAAAAACATGCACATGTAACATATACCTGTGAATGGGTGCCATCTGCTGAAGACACTAAAATGTCCACAAAAGTGTCTCCAAAATTGAGTAGAACTGGCTGTGAGCTGTCTCTTCCATTGATTTTAACTTTTATCTGTCTATCTGGTACACTGGGAAGTAGTGTCACTGAATTAATGTGAAAAGGGACAGTACCTGGGGAAGATAAGTTTACTGTGATGATACCAGACTAACCTACTTATTTATGTTAATTACTGCTGCCAAAACTACAAATTAAAAATTATTTGTGTACTTACTATTGTATTCAAGCCTTTTACTGTTAAATTCAGGATAAAGTGGATACTCTCCCTCCAATGCAAGCTGACTCAGTTCTGCAATCTTTGCTGAGAGCTTGGTGATTTCCACGCAGTATTTCTTGATTGTGCCATCCTCTGCAACAACTTCAATTTCTACTTTGTTTAATCCATCGATCAGTTTTATGGTGGGAGATTCGTCTCCAAAGCGCTATAACACAGACAATGGTTCAGTGAACTTGTGTGTTTTAGTTTATTAACTAGTTATTTGGATACTCACAATTCTGTATGAAGCCGCAGAGTCGCTGGTAGCCACGTCCAGGTTCACTTTGTTGACACTGCTTTCCACTGTCACTTGATAGTTTGTCACGTTTGGTGAAAACGCCGGCTTTAGCGTTCCCGCAGATATAGACAGCCTTTCTAAATCACAGTTATCCATTTCTTCAACAGCTTTAACCGCGTTTATCCCTGCTCACTGCAGCACGTACTTGGCGAACTTGAGCTGTCTGACTTCTCAACAGTCTGTCAGTCTCACCGACACCCCGTTACCATAACAACGCACATGCATCTGCTCCAGTAAAAAAACATTAAACATAATTTTAAAAAAATAAAAAGTGTTTTACAACTACAATTATTATACCATTTATGATTATAGATTGTGGCTAACAGACCATAAATATAAAATCAACAGTGGTAAACTTAATGCAAGTATATTTGCTAGACATTATGGCATTTTGAAGAAATATGTAGCACAAAGCATATTACAACATGGACTATTATATACCATTTTCTCTCTATTAAATCCAAAGCTACAGTAAATACGAATACGTTTAGCTTCCCAACAGCAGGTGGCAGCAGTGCGATGTTACCTTGTTATGGTTTTCTGTGAAGGTTCATTCTTGTTATGGTGTCGTCACTTCCGGTCTCTTTCCTCAACGTGTTGTGGGTGCTGCCGAGCCTCGAGGATTTTAAAAGTATTACGTTTTTCTATTTTTCAAGTGACTTTCACCACTTTGTATATCGCTTTGTGTGCCCGTGTTTTACTTTCATGACTACACACTCATCATCAAGCTAGAGGTTTTCTGCTCTACTCATATTGGTTAGGAGGATTAATGTTCTGTACATAGAAACACATAGAAAGGTTTCGCAAAATTGACATGTTGGCATTTTATACTCTTTGCAGGATATGGCTGGGGAATCGAGAAGTGAGGACTATCCTTATGAGATAGACGAACAGCTGACTGGCTTTGATTCATCTGTTTCCACAGTCAAAGGCATGCTAGAGACATTAATGTCAATGCCCAGAAATGACCTCCTTGAAAAGGTAAAGAGTGACTTATGTTCTCTCCAAAATGCCTTTTTAACACACGCAATCACTTATTTGTTTTAAAGATTTGACATTTTTCCCTATATATTTAATTGCTTTATCATTTAGAAATGAGTATTGTATCAATCTGTTTATTATTTTATTTTTCAGCTGGATCCACTTGATCAAGCCAAACTTGATCTGATGTCTGTCTACACACTTAATTCATTATTTTGGAGTACGTTTTTTCTGACTTAAACATCACAAAATCACAACAACAATTTTGAAAATGTTGTATATTTTATCTTGACTATTTTTGTTTGTTTGTTTAACAGTGTACCTGGTTACTCAAGGAATAAATCCCAGAGAGCATGGCATCAAACAGGAACTGGTATGTGTTAATAAGGCAATCGACTTTTGTTGACTGTAGCTAATTACTAAGTACTGTTTGTTTTCCAGGAAAGAATAAGGACATACATGAACAAAGTGAAGGAGATCACAGACAAGAAGAAAGCTGCTCGTTTGGATAAAGGAGCTGCATCACGATTTGTCAGGAACGCTCTTTATGATCCTGAGGACAAAGACTCAAGAAAGAAAGCAGCATCCAGAAAAGCTTCAGACGCAAAATCGGACACACCACAAACAAAGCGTTCAAAGCAAAACTAAAGACTTCACCTGTGCCGGTAAAGTTGTTCATTTAGAGTATTTTTTTGTAAGGGAGGGGGGAAAAAAACAAATGACTAGACCTCAAAGCTGAACTACCTGATTTATTTTTCAATGTATTTTGGCAAAGAAAGATAATTGTTTGGTTATTAGTACAGCATAACAGTAGTCTTCTGAGAAAAAAAATGACTTTGAGGTCACATGTGGGATGTATTATAAGGGTTTTTGTTTTAGAGGAGGAACTGTTGCACATGCTTTCACAGGAACACTCTGATTGGAACTAGAATCTGTAAGGAATAATGTGAGAGAGCTGATGTCATTTAAAATTTTACAACTCATTCACAGGTTTCTACCTATTTAACCCGAAGGATTAAAAGCCAGATTCAGACCACTGCTTGTTATTTTCAAAGTTCCTGGCTTGTGTGAAACGAGATAGAGTGTTAACAAGAAGGGGAAGAATATAGAATATAACTAACAAACATGGGTGATTTGGGGTTTTTCAATTTTGTTTTTTTTCCTGCACAAAATCAGGTAGTGCAGCTTTAAAAAATAATTAGATTTGTTTGGCAATATTTTCTTTAGATATGATGTATTTTGTGGAACTGCCCTCACACTGCATATGAAGAACAAAATATATTTTTTTTTAATGTATCGGTCAATGTGTTTTTATACATTGAATAATACACATTTTTCTTTATTCAAATCAATGCTGTTGTTTTTTATATTATTAAAAGGGGTTTGCAGAATCAGGAAAAAACTCAACCCAGAACACAAACTTTTCCAACATAAACTGCACTGCATTGAAAGTGTTAAATGTAATGAGAGAACCTTTTACTTGTCACTTTCGATAAAGAAACCATGATTATTTCCCTTTTGTAATTACCTTTGGACAGCCATGATCTTAATCTTAATGCACTCACAAGTCCCAGCATCCCTATAATCAAGCTCAGGAAACACTGAGGCACTCTGAGTTAGTCGAAGGAACGTATCCTTTGCTCTTTTCATCATCTCTCCTTTTCTTATCCTCTAAGCAACATCGTCCAAAAATGACATTTGTTTAGCCAAACGTCCCCACTCCATCCTTTTACTTTTTCCAAGTAGTTGTTTCTAACTCTGTTCAAAGCTGTTTGTCAAACTTAGCCTGATGAACAGCCCTGACTGCATATTGGGAAAATATGGATTTTTCCACGTCCCCCACCCTCACTATGTTTGCCTCTGCGTGGCCTTTTCTCCACATGTGCTTGGTATAAAGTCTTGGGTCCCCATGCAAGCAAATTTGAATAAACAAACTCATGTTGAAATGCGGAGCGCTAACAAGCTCTAAACTTTGGTTTGTCCTGTGGCTGTTTATTTATTCAGTTTGTGCACCGCAATGTGAGCCTGTGTAGAGGAAGTTTATATTATATGAAGTGAAAGGCATCGGACCAAATGACCTCATCAGGCCAGATGAAGAGAGGATGGTGCCTTTTCTTAGTACTGAAGACCATTGAAGGCAAAAGATTTCAATTTCAATGTATTTGTTGTACAGTAAAAGATGACTTTAGTAACACCAGGAACCATTGATTTCTGTCAGTTTGTTTTCACTCACATGGCACTGGTGGGAAAATGTATCTCAATAACACTCATTAAAATGTCTACATTGACTTGTAATTGAATGCCTTATGTTACGAAGCATTAAAACAAAACTCTTTTGTCACAAATAATGCACATATGTCATGGTTTATAATATAGGCTTTATATCAGGCTTTAGACAAATTACCAAAAAAATACAATCCGGTGGAGTAAGAAAGCCTCCATAAAGTGGAGTGAAATAGAAGCCTGTTGCAGCTTTATTCTTCCAGACATTCCACAGATTGCATTCAGTCATTTGTGCCCCTTCCCATTCACCTTGCCCCTCCTGACAGAGCCACAGATTAATCACAAAAACAATGATTTCTTTTATTTGGCCTTCACTTCTCGGACCTGGAACCAATGATTTTTTTGGTAGTCAGTGAATGAGTCCTTGACTGGAATCTATGATGTTCTGCACACTTATCAATGCATATTTGATTTTTATATAGGTAACGTAATGACCTAATTGTGGTTTTCTGTATAGAACGACATCAC
The DNA here is from genome assembly GCA_036025885.1 of Hypseleotris bucephala. Lineage (NCBI taxonomy): Eukaryota > Metazoa > Chordata > Actinopteri > Gobiiformes > Eleotridae > Hypseleotris > Hypseleotris bucephala. The sequence continues at coordinate 14,676 of JAVQKG010232410.1, forward strand.
AACACACCAAACAAAGTAATTTACTTTAAACTGTGAGGCTTAAAATCCTGAGAAATGTGGGGCATGATACCCAAACAAAATGGATACTGCTATGAATTTTTTATGTCATTGTGTTGAATTTCATCAGAAATGACACAAGGAACAATTTATTAGATTTTGGGAGTGATCCAGGATTTTTAAAAGAAATGTCAGAAACTTTACCCAAAAAGTACCACACTGATATGGATGGATTTTTCTCTGAAAGTGGGAAAGTCCACAAAGACCACAAAGTTAATTAAACTTTTGGTGTGATCTGTGGAAATGACCTTGCTTGGTGGAGGTCTGCACTCTTTGAGTCCCTTCTAGTTTAGGCATATTTTGCTCTTAACCAGCAAGTCTCTGAAACTGTGAATTTAATAAATACCATTCTAATTCTTTTTATAAACACATGGATGAAATCAGTTTCAATGAATCCGTATGGATAAATGAAAGCCCTTATTGTGCAGAGCAGCTTTTTCTGTGGCCTGTTGCCGACACATCTATTCCTCTGCCCTGGTGTTTACCTCTGCACCTTTTTTTACACTGAAACAACATATGGACTCATCGTGAAATGTGGGGCTTTTCCCTTTTAGACCGTGGCCTTCCGTTGCATTAAACCCCAGAAGAGGAGTCCACTCATCAAAGAAGTGAACGCAAAACCATTCCTGGAGATGACCCAGCTGCACTGTGAAAAGCGGGTGATACTTTTAGCATTAGGAAGATACAAAGACACGCATGTAAACAGTCTTGCATGTGCACATAAACTGACTGGGAGTGGACTTTGGAGGTGTGTAATGGATTAGATCCCCCTCATAACTCCTGGGACGCTGTTGTCTTCGAGGTCCTTGTAGAGACGGATGAAACCGCAGCTGTTTGGACATAAATTTTCTAAGGAATGCCTTAAGTCCGAGCCCTCAGCAGAAAAAACATGACTGTAGATTCCTCCCCACATGACAAATGATCACCCAAAGGAGTTGTGCATGCGTGTGTGTGTGTGAGAGATCCCATATGTTTGTGAGTTTTGGTGTGTGAAAGAGAAGAACAGTGTCTACTTTTTTTTATAAACATGCACAAAATTATAGAAATAAGCAAAAGTTGTATTTGATTTGGCATATCTTTGTATTTTTTGCCTGGTCAATCAAAATGTGAGTAGCATGCATGTAAAACATTAACAGCTGGAGATAAAGGAGAAGATAACAGCTGGGCAGGCCTTGTAAAAAAGTCAGAATCTCACTCACCCGTCATACAGTAGCTAAGTCGGAGTCATGTTATCACACCACTGTGTTTTAACTAGAATATTGGGCTTAGAAGAGGTTGCATGCTGCTGTAGAAGCCTAACAGTCATGCCAACAAGCCTAAGTGTCAGCTATGTCTTTTACTGGGATGTTTGGCATTTGTTGTAGCAAGAAACAATAATTCATTTCAGTGGCCATTGCCTGCTTGGGTGTGCTTCTGTCCCTTGTCATCTCTAAAGCAAATAAAGAAGACAATGAATGAATTATGTATATGGAAGATCTCTTTGTGCATTAAGATTGACCATTTATGTCCCAAAACAACTACTCAAAAATGTGTATTGGTAATTCATGTCCATTGATGCTTATCTGTGCTAATCTAAAATAATACCTCTCATATTAAATAAACAGCTCACCAAGACAACACTGTGCTTCCTGAAAGAGCTGCACCTGCTGCTCACTGACCGAGTATCTCGCTGCTCACCGCACACAGTTCCTACCTCAATAAAATAAAGGCTTTATGGCACATCAATAAGGCCTCATCCTACTTCCCTCACTTTGAGAGACAGGCTTTACAGGCAGTGAGGGGCGGAAGGCTGCAGGCCTTGATGTGAGCGCCTGGGGCTAACGGTAGCACTGGGTACTGTAAAGTGATGAAGGGACTCTACTTTTACGATGATGTGAATGATGTAGCCTGGGAGAGTAAAACAGCTACTGCACAGGGCTGGACTGAGGGGCTACTGGGACCCTGTTCTCTATGGAGTCCAAAACATAATTGAAAAACATATATTTATTAATGATTACCCAATGAGTCTTATCCAACACACTGAATATGGGTCAATTGTTCAGTCTTAAAACTATAAAATGTTATTGTTATTGTTTTAATTACACATTAATAGATAGCCATATCCACACAATATTCCATGTAGATTTTTGCTGTCCACATTAAACGGTGGTAATAGAAGGTATGGTAATAGGAAAAAGTAAGCTATATAAAGAAGTATGCAAAATAAATAAATCAAATAAGGGATCAATTCAAACCATTTTAGAACCGTTGAACCAATTCTCATAATTTCATATTTACAGTGTATAGTGTTATAAAACCTTTTTATTTTTATTTAGGTTGAACACACTTTGCACATTAGGTTAAAATAATAACAGACTGAATTTACTTACTTTACAAAATAGACAAAAATAGTAGCCCATTTCTAGTCGCAGTAGAAAGCCTATATCAGTTGCGTCAGTTCCACCATGCTGCCACAGGAGGGCGGTCCAACACAGCATTACAGTCGTGTCCAGGTTTGAGTGCCAAGCAGAGGTTTGCCTTTCCGCCGACCACAAAAAGCAGATTGGAGAAGATTAGTACTCACTTGGCTGGTAATCACCCTTATCACACAAGAAAACGACAACAACACACGGGGTTTAATGACAGAAGTAATTGTTGTTGAAGTATAACGTCAGGCTGCGGTGGCGTGATAAATGACAAACACGATGCATGGCGCTGGGTTGAGAGTGCTCCTGTATGCTGGTTAAAACTCATCACAGGGGCTTAGACTTTGAGGGAAAATGTCCAGATAAAAAAATTTAAGAAATAGGAGTAGATACAGTACTGTGAAAGTTTTAGGCAATGTTTTCAAAAAATATCTACAGCTTTTCTGTATCTGTGTTTGAGTGTGTGTTGTGGGCCAGAAGAAGAAATTGGATCACCGTCTATATCCTGGATTTGACCTAAACTCATTCCCTGGTTTAGATTAAAAAAAAAAAAAAACGCAGCCAGAAATATGCGCAGTATTTAAACTCAAACTTTAAATTATTGAATCTCATAAAACTTGGAAAAACACAGTAATATTAGTTTGACACAATTGCCCTATTCATAAAGCCTGGACTATATTATTCTAAATTGTCTATTCATAACTATAAATCCGCACGAAGAGTTCAACCATTTCATATTGAATGCACACTGAAAATTTCATTGACAGTTGATGTTGCATTTAAAATAAAAGCCTCTTGTCTTATAGAGATCGCATGAATCAACTTTGACAAAAGCTGTGCACGCTGCAGGCACTACAGGCACTACAGGCTAATCATGAGCTAATGCACTGTATGCTTGGGTTAATATAAATTGTCTGTTTGCTTTGTGTGTGTGTGTGTGTGTAGATGTGTGTTCATGGCTTATGTATGGTGTAAATGAGACTACTTTCTTTTTGGTATGCTTCACAGGGAGACAGCTGAAGTCTAGACCTTCATTCTTATGTCACTTTATCACTTGAGGCCTAAAAGTCAAACAAGGAGGAGAGCCCCGATATGTGCTCACATCTGATAAGCGAGGTGGTAAGAGGATATATCAATGATGACTTACTCCAAACAGGCATGTAAAGACATTTCTTGTGTCTGATATGGCAAGCAATGTCAAAGGATCATAGACTAATGATGACTGAGAAGCATGAGCTATTCAGTATAAAATGTATGAGCAAAAAGCTTTTTTATATAGGATCACGTGACTACTTTAGTGCCTTCATAAAAACTACAAACTACAAATTCAATGTATCTCAATTAATGTTCATTATAGTACTAAATAAATACAAGTTAATGTATTTTTTTTATTTATATTTACTTTGACATTGTTACTGTAAAAATTGTAGATTGTAGAGCAGAGCATAAATTAATGCAATGAAGCACAATTCAGCATTTCGTAATAAATTTATATCACGATTGCACACCCCCAGTACAAGTAGTAGTAAGTTTCTGGATTGACCTTTTTGAATGGCTAATTTTGAAATACCATTTATTTTTACAGCTTGTGCTTTTCTTTGCAATAACTAGTGTAAGCTGTGAGAAAGTTTCCAAAGCAGGCGGTATAGGAAATGCCAGGCCTAATGTCAGGGGCCTGCTCTGTCCTATTATGGTAAATCGAAGCAGAATGTGTCATTAGCTAATAGAGGGCCAGTTACTCCTCCTTTCATAAATACCAGACAGAGGACAGCCTCTGTCCCGGGCACACGGGCCTTCACAGACCCCTATTATACTTCAATGGAGGGTAAACAGCGGCTCACAAAAATGACGGTCTCTAAAGTTTAAAGCAACATCATTTATCACTCTGCCAGCCTCCACAGGTGTGACCCCATTCCCACAGTCTGATGACAGCGGGCGCATGGGGAAAGTCAGCCTTTGTGCACTAGATATAGATAGATGATTTAGCATGGCCTACTTATATTAATAATTGCACTATACATTTCAAATGAATGTCAATAACAAGAAAGCCACAGTATTTGCGTTGGTCACTCTTAATGCATTGAGTAGCTCCATCACTACTACATTTTAAAAACATTTTACTACATCCTGTCTGATCCATGTGTAAAAATAACACATTTGCAACAGCTCCCAGAGAAAATAATATTCTCTCCTATTCAATTAGATTTGTATTGAAAAATCTAATTATGATGTATTAATAGTAATCACCAGTATAGTAGTATAGTTGTTCTTTGTAGGAAGTTTTGTCCCCAAACAATATTTTTTCTCACTTTCCCAGCCTGATATTGAGTAGCTTAACTGCAGCTCGCCATACGTTACATCATTGAGGTTGTGTTATCAGTCCAGTTCAACAGAGGGTATGTGAACCACCAGGGTCAAGGTGATCCAGGAGCAGAGCAGGTACAGATCAATAAAACCAGCTCACTCTGCATACTTGGTTAAACGCAAACAGATGACTGGCATGTTTACTATAATACTCCACTTAACAGTAGAGCTTTGTCTCGCATGTTTTGATAACCATGACTTGTATGATATACTTTAACATAAGATGTCAGTGATATTACTTTTTTTAAGTTTGTCTAGTTTTAAATGTTTTAAAGGTATTATCTTATAAACAAATCTTGTAAAAGTTCATTCTAAAGGAAACTTTATTCACACTGTGTAGAATTTGGGAAATATAAGCACGAAAAAAGGTATGTTGGGAAAGACTTTGAACTATCTAGACTGAAGGGGCTACAGAGACAGTGGGATACTGTAAAGGAGCAGACATGCGAGGGACCTGATGAAGCAGCCTTAAAGGGTTGCTTCCAAACACACACCAATCCCCCAGTGAAAACACAGCTAATTATTAAGAAAACAAAGAGGGAACCACAGTAACGTGCCAGTGCATACAGATCCCCGGCAGGGTAATTGTGCGTGAGCTATTTGGGCTGAAAAAACATGATTTGGTGCTCTTCCTCAGCACAGCCAAGCAGAATGAACAACATCTGTTGCCTGGGACGAACTTTCAAAACAAGCACGAGGAGGTTTCCAGTAGAGTTTAATGACAGAGATCAGTTAATATTTTTCAGCTTTGAAACACACTGCAGTGAAGCACTATTCTGTGGGTTTTGACCCAGCTATGCTAACATACTAGCATGGGGCCATTAGCAAAAATACAATAGTTTTGCTATAAAGGGATTCTATCACGCGTGTGAATGGCCAAAGCTCGTAAAACCTTGGCTCAACAATAATACTATCACTCCCAATGAGACTCAAAAGTTGGAGCTGGAAAAGTCTTTTTGTATAGACATTGAATGTTTTTGGATTGCCTTGGTTTCCCGTATGATTAAGTTATACAATCTTATAAGCTTTTTGCATGTCCCCTGTGCTTTTCCCAATCTTTACTCGTATCAAAATGATCTCTGTCCTACTCAGCTGAGAACATTACCTTGAGTCTCATTGCATTTTAAACAGCGGGGGAAAGTATCGCTGGGAATTTCATAATACTCTGCAGCTCAGTGGATGCCTTGGTTGAGTGCCATGTTTTGAATTGGTTCTTGAAGCTTCAGAGTTAACCAGAGCTAAAATGCCAAAAGCAGAGTTCCATTTGATTTCAGAGGGAGTCAAAACAATTGATGTCAGCCTACGAGAACGACTTATTGTTTTTATTGTAAGGCTGGGTTTGAATTAGCATGTACCGGCCTTGGGACACTACAATTAGTTTCAGTGGAGTTTGTTTAGAGACAATTCATTTTTATTTTTACATCACATGCCTTGTTTTCATCTGTGCTTTGTCCATTGTTCCTTTAAAGCATTTTGTGGCCAAACTGTCGTCAAAAGGCACATTTGGAGGAGTTTAGCTTGACTTGACTGTGAATGATGATGACAGAGTGTTTTAATACTGTATCAAAAGGGCATAATGGGTCATCTAGTGGTTGGTTTTGAATGTCTTTTGTGGTATTGTGACTGTCTGTACCTTCCTTTGCTAAACTCAGTGGTGAACTCGTGCTGTGTTTTCTGCTGCTCCAGTGTTGTGTTAACAGGACCCTGCAATCTCCAGACAAACCACATTCCTCCCTTACATGCATAGTTTGTTTAAGTTAGTGGGAAAAAAGGTTTACAATAAATACATAACTATGAAGATATGATACCTGTGTCAAAGTTACACATACAGCCAGACACAAGCACATTCAGTTTTGATTTTATGAGCTATGGCAACAATTATTTATAT
>JAVQKG010232426.1:0-10739 GCA_036025885.1 Hypseleotris bucephala
AACCCCAATGCCGAATCCTTATGTAGTTTTTCTAGGGCCCACAACCCCCCCCCCCCCCCCCCCCTCTTTGGAGTATAATTTAATTATAATTTAATTACTCAAAATTTTGCAGATGAAAAAATGAAATGAGTCATTTTGGAACTAACAAAATTTACAAACCATACAAAACCACGTTATTAAATCACTGAATAAATCTTTAGTTAGGTGTGGATGGAGGTGCATGAGGCCAAAGGATATAAACATTTTGGACTAACTTGGCCCACAGTCTTTTAAGAAACACACCTATTACACTTAGTCTTTTCAGATTCTTTCTGAGAGGCTTGACAGAATTGAAGGTATTGCCTCTCTAACACCCACCTGCTGATCTAAAAAGAGGTTGATAGAGTTCTATTGATCCGGCCAATGTGTGCATTCAGTCAAGGTTGAAGCTGTAATACAGAGCTTTAAGTGCCTAATGTCTGTGACGAGCTGAACATTTAATTGCCGTTTCACTCTCTTCCATGTCATACCTAATTAACTGCCTATTTTCCTACTTTTTCAGAGCTAACCAAATATCAACGTAGATCTTATCATGTGTGGACCATCACTGAAAAACAAGGAGACTTCTTTACACCAATCAACAGTCATCAATATGTTACCCAGTGAGACGGAAGTCACAAATCAGTGGTCATTTGAAGTTTATTCCATTACCGGATACTGAACCATCTCCTGCTTTCACACACAAACAATTAAAGCAACTGTCAACAAAGTTTTGTGGCTAGTTCTCACTGGTAGCCCAGGCTAATGGCGTCACATTCAGGCCTCCCCTTCAGCTCCTCAGGGGGCTAAGCAGTCCATCTGTATGGAAGTATGGGCAGGAGGGTGACTGACCCTACAAATCCCGTGCCTGCTCTGGGTGTTCCTCTGGCGGGGGCGCGATGGGGTCCACTGTGCAGTGTTGGGGTGCAGACATCTCCTGGACTCAGGCTACTCCGTTCAATCAAAGGTTCCAGCAGACAACGCTCCAACTCACACCGGTCACTCGCCATAGCAACAGACAAAACAAAACAAGTGGAGACTGGGGGAGCCACCAACAGTAACAACAACAGTCTGCCAGTGTCCAAAGAAACATCTCAAAATGAGATCAACAGCTTGACACAAGACGACATGGGGTCACAGGGGTCGGGCAGTGGCATTTACTGCCAGATCAAAACAATACAAACTAATTTCAAGGATACAAGAGGTAAAAAGACTGCGCGATATGCTAATGGCAGCGTGGTCACCTCTGACGCAGTCGGAGGGGTGTGCAGTGAGGGCACAGAGAGCAAAGAGCCAGGCTACGAGAGGAGAAGAGTCCAGTCTCTCCGCGGTGAAGGCCATCGCTCTGTGGTCAAAACAGGCAGCGTACAGTGTACCACAGTACATGCCACACCACCGCGGCCCTGTCGGGTCATGGCCTCCTCCCCATCCCGCCTGTGTGGGACGTGTGGGCGGAGACGATCACAGATTACACAGTGTACTGGGGCATGTCGCAGAAGGCCTGTTACTCAAATAACTGCGAGCCATACTTTACCTAATCCTGCTCGAAAACAGTCCATGCCTGCCCCCCAGCTTAGAAAAGACTCATCCACTGTAGATGCCCAAATCAGCGCCAAACTCACAAATGTGGCAAATTCATCCACACACACATTCATAAAGCCAAGCCAAATACCACAGCTGTCTCATACTATACCAAAAACACAGAGGTCGCAATCCAAACACTCACTGAACAAAACAAGAGAGCCGAACCAACAGCCAAGGCCACTATCTGCAGACTTTTCACAGTACAAGAACTCAGCCACACAAACTATTGAAACACACAATAACACCATACACCAAACTACACCCCGAGAAGTAACAAAGGCAACCAACAAAAAGAAGAAAGATTTATTAAAAATAGATCACATAGAAGCACACAAACATGTATCAACTCATAATCTCAATCCTCCAGACTCTTCCAACATCACTGACTCCAGCAGCAGCCCTCCTCTTCCCCCTAAAATCAGCTCCAAACCGGCCACACCTGTCCTGCAAACCAAATATGACCCAAAACAAGAAACTAACTCAGAACTCAACAAGAAAAAGGATTATACAAAAGAGAAAAGCAAATCATTGGAGGACCATGTTCTGCCTTGTACGACCCACATGAAAGCACAATGTAACGGGGCTCCAGCTGGACTCTTTGGTGAACACGTAGGACATGGACCGCGCAGACTGAAGGGACAGCTGCAGAGTGTGGAGGAAAACCTACTGTCCAACCAGGAGAAGATCAAGGTGCTACTCAATGTTATCCAAGACTTGGAGAAGAGCAAGGCACTCAGCGAAGGGTAAGAAATAGTCTGTGTAGATGCAAATTTAGATGAAGAAAGAAATGGTAGGATAATAATTTAGGGGTTTATTAAGGGGTGCGTGATATGTCACTTATGATATGTCAGAGTATTTCTGTATCATGATACTAACTAGTAATTGTGTGCTTCACTGTATGTCTATTTGCCATTCAGTAGCTCTTGGAAGTTTACTACATAATAGCCAATGTATAAATTAAATAGAGGCAATGACGTAAATTGTAATAAAATCAAAACTGCAATCAAGGCTGAAGACAAATCATGTTACAACATTTTTGCCATATAACCCAGCCCTAAAGAGAGTGGGAGGGTTGTGCCCCAAAACTAAAATGCTACATGTTTTTTCTGAGGTAAACAATGATGTTAAAAGAAAAATCATAGAAGTGAAATGGTGAGGATCTAGAGCGAATAAGTGCAACAGAAAAAAATCGAGCGATAAGGAGAGAAGGGCTGTCCAGGAAGTGGAGTAGATTGAAGGTAGATTTAAGTTTTCTTAGCAATCCATACAGACAGGCCTCCAAGTGTGTGTAATAGATTTTAAATGTCAGAGCTTTGGAGGATTTCTGTAGCCTGTATGTCTGACTGTGTGTGTGATCTAACTCTGTAGGGAGGCACCACACCTGCCTGCTGCTTGTATAGGCAAAACTGCTTGCATGTCTGTTTCTTTCTGACTTATTAAAAGGAGAACAAGGTAACTGTGATGATGATAATGTGATGGCCAAATGAGCAGTTGTAGGGTGAATGAAGCTTTCTTACAACGCAGTGTCTCTGTTTCTGAAAGTCTTAGGTCAAGATACATGTCTTGTTTTACAATATTTTTATTTTTATATTCTTTATTTTAGTCTTATACAAAACTGTAAGAGATCTCAAAACAGCAAAAGTAATGCAGACCTAGCACTTTTGCTTTTAAATGTGCAGGTGAGTAGTACTTCTGTGGACAGGCTTCTATCCAATAGTGTAGAAGGGGGGCTATGTACATTAAATTCATGGCCATAACAGTAGGAAGTTGCATTATAGGACGTGTCATAGTTGCATTGTTTCCCTGTAATGCCTTGGCCCTTTCCCTTATCTTTCATCAGCTCTGTGTGTTCATTTCACAAGTCTTTTTATTCTTAATCAACACCTTTCTCGCTCTTTGAAGCAACTGCTTTTAGCTATATTCCTGATCTTGTCACCACCGTGCACCATCTTTAGTTAATTAATACTCATTTTTCTTATCTCATTTTCTTTCTTCACATCCACACATTTAAAAGTCTTCAACAAATGATGATCCCTTCCTCACATCTGTACCCTTCTCTATTTCTTCTGAGAGCAAGTCCATGAAGCTCCAAGAGTTCCACAGCATTTTGTTTTATTGCACCACAAGAGGATTGACTTTTGTTACGTCTTTGACATTTGCTGTCAATAGTTAGCCCTTTATAGGTTGTTCAAGAAGACTGCTCCCACCATTCACCATTTCCCCTATTCCCTCCACTGTCTCCATTTCACATTTTTTCTAATAACTCCCTTATTCAAACATAGTCCTTACTAGTGTTGCTCAGCTCCGTGGACATTGTCCTATTTCATTATATTATTTTTCAGATTAGTTTGAAGAAATATAATGAATGTACCACTGCCTTTCTATCTAAGAGCAAGCATTCTTGACCTGTTTTTTGCAAATGAAAAAGATGCATGTTGTTACTGTGTTGTCTTTACTTTATTTTATTAATGAGGATTTCAATCTCTGATGACCAAAAAAAGAAAAAAAAGAAAAAAGGACTCAAGTAGGACCAAACAGCTTGTATACAGTATTTAGCTATATAGTAAAAGTTGTCTCTAAACTTTTTAAACAAATACTTGCCTCCAGACTTCTTGATGATAAAGACATAGATCAGAAAGTGATGGCAGTTACATGCTTTCTGTGTAATTAAATGTCTGGTTTTATCAACGCACATCAGCCACTCACTCATCTGCACAGTTCAAAAGAGGGCCAGCCAAAATATATGGGAAAAAGTGTTTAATTACATAGTATCTGAATGAACTTATCAGACTTTGTTTTGATCCAACTCCATTTTCCAACACTTCTGAGATGTTTAGGAACATTGATAATGTTGATGTTTTAGTAAAGTAAAGTTTTTTTCCAAACTGTGGTCACTTTGATTGAGCTTAGTGATTAACCATGTATGCCTTTTCAGCTACAACATTACAGCTCTGTTAAATGGACATTAAATTTGATTATGTATGCATTTATTGATATTTGACATACTGTACATTATTTCTACAGTCGCAGCTCATACAGAACTGGTCAAGACATAAACAACTGCCCCACCTGCCAAAAGACAGCCTGCATCATCTACAGGTAACCCCATCAAAATCACTCAAAATCACAAAATCTAAATTTATTATAGCTATTATTTTCATTTTAATGCTTCTATTTTTAATTTGTTTAACCTTCTGTGGACTGGATCCTGCTGTGTAGACATTACACATGGAGACTTATACAGACTTAAAACGGATGTTAAAGTAGAATGATCAATACTGCATTGCATGGTCCGTCCAAGAAAGCTATTTACACATGAAACAATGTTTTCACACAGAAGCAGTGACTACAGCAGCACCTAAATGATCTGTTTCCTTTTTCAGACATCCCCACTGCGCTTGTGTGACCTAAATAAGTAATTGCATTCATAGATCCTCATCTGAGCAGTGTCTTCACAATCTGATTTTACATACTTTGGCTTAATCCTCCAATTTTATTATGAAAATTATCTTTGCTTTTTATCAGTCCATCTCACAATAATAATCAGATCTCTCTAACACCATCAATGTGCTTAAATTGCAAGCTACAGTAAAACGGAAAATAAAACATTATAAATGATGTGCTTATAGAGACATCAAAAACTTTACGGCTATGCGTACAGTAAACTCTGTTGGCTATGATGATGTCAGTTATGCTTTTATGGATCCATGTCAAAGTCATCTACCCCATCTCCCGTATTCTCTTCTTGTGATTTTAATTAATACAGTGTGGTTTTCAAACTTCAGTACCACACGGGAATCTGCTATTTAAAAGACAAACATCTCTGTGTTACAGATATCATGACATCAACATAAATGCTTTAAGTATACCTTAACTATTGGGCGAAAAAGTTTTGGCTATTTGTAATAAAGCCTAATGCAAGCCTATCTAAACAAGAACACTGCTACATCTAAAGCAATTATCTTGCCTAACAGAATACACTTCCGTGCATACACAGGCAGATACATTCAGCACATAAATGGCATTACAAGTCATAAAAATGCAAATGAGCATGAGCAGTATGCATACACAGTGCATGCTTATTCCCCATAGTAGACACATTTTTCTTCACATTAGAGTAGACACATTCTTATGATATGTAGTATTGGCACTTCAGTTCATTTCCCATACACAGTAGGTAACAAACATTTTCCAAAGATTAATAAAAATCTGTAAATGCATTGCCACAAGTGCAAATTCCTCATAAGCCTTATAAGAGGTATATGACAGAAGATAAACCAGATAAACACATACAGGGTGAAGTACACTGTACTACTCAGCTTATTAGTGGTAAAGGATGTTGTGATGTGGGCTGGCAGCCTGCAGTTGTTTTGCCATTGTCATCACTAATTAATCTGAATGTTGAGAGACAAGCGAGAGAAGAACCTCTGACAGCCTTTGGTTTGGAGTTCCCAGACATGCAGCAGAAATGTACAACATACCAGGAAGTATCAATGAATACTACTACAGATAATACAAAAGGGCAATGGGTTTCAAAGATACCCACAAATATTAAAAGCAAACCACCACAATAATGCTAGCTGAAAAGGACCTCCAGCATTCTTACGAAACTCAGCACAAACAGTGATTAAAACAAAAAATACAACTTTTATACACCAGTTTAAAAGTTACGGAAGAACAGGTGCACTACTTGACCTCAAACACATAAATATATATTTATTACAAGTGCCTGAACAACATTTTTTCTTTGTACAAGGCATCCAAGGTACTCTAGCTTTATCATTTATTCATGACAGCTTTCTTGTTCCTCCCATACCCACTGTAGCTCTTATTTCTCTATTCTCTCTTTTCCTTAGTTCCCAAAATGTTCTATCCATGGTCTCTTGTAGCACTCATTTGGCTTTTTTGTATGCTATGATTTTTACCAACCTTGCATAATCACTCGCTAGAGGTACATAAACTCACTAGCCACTAGTTTTCATACTAATCACATGGCACCATCCTAAAGCATTTAGGAATAAGAACAAGGAAACCTGTGTATCAGAATGAAGTATCCAGAGATTGTGGGGAAAATAGTGTTGTTGGTGCCAGAGATCAGAAAGATGATAGAAAGTGTAAAAAAACACTTTTTACAACCAAGGTCTGCAGAAGCCCATCTCTGAAAACACAAAACAGTCTTGAATCAAATGGGCTCTAGTAGAACATGTACCTAATAAAATGGCCACAAAGTGTATGAACATAATTGGATGTAGGAAATCCAATGATGGTGGAGCTGTTTATTTCTTCTATGATCACATGGAACATTAACTCCAGATGCCAGACCTTCAGCTGCTCCGCCCAAATAATCCCCCCCTTCCCCCCCTCTCTCTCTCTCTCAAAAAAAAAAAAAAAAAACAGAAAGAAAGGCATATCTCAAAGCATATACTACTACACTGTGACCTGCAGCATTGGACACTTCAGAGACATGTTAAGAAAGGACTATGTGAGGAAGATGATAGAGGAAGGCAAAATGGGAGAAGCATAGAAAAAGAAAAGGCCAGGAGGGGCTGCTTTGAACACATCAGAAGAGCAAAAAAAAAAAAAAAGTTCCTCTCAAACCTCGCGTCTTTAGCTCCACCACTTTGCAAATGCTTTCCTCTACCTTCCACTTCTCTCATCCCAGCAGCCTGTGATCTACTGGTGCATGAAGAACAGAATATGGACGTGAAATGAGTGCAAAGTGAAAAGACCTATATTATGATACTGTGAATGTGTGTTCAAGCATGCTGATAGTGCATTTGTATAAGATCACAATCTCAGTTTGAAATTGTTTTATGCATAACTTCTCTTTAAGGTGCAGTCAGCATTTTGCATTCCCCCCTTAATACCTCCGTTATACCCAGTGCAGTAACCTCTGTCTTAACTTTGAATATTTTAATAAATAATATGGGGAAATAAGGGGTCAAATCTGATCCATACAATAAAAATGTAAAAATTGGACATTAAGATATTTATTGTATTGTATTTTGTCAACTTGTCTTGTCTAACTGAAAACAACAAAATGATGTGTAGTTTTTCAAAAATTTGTTATTTCACACACCAACGACAACTACAATACCAAGCACAAAACTATACAAAATAAGGGATCTGTTAATATTTAACATAACATTCCTAGATGGATTTAAGACAAAAGAAAAAGAACCAAATTATGGTTTGGGCAACACAAAACATGCAAAACATTATTGTTTCATGCTGATGCCAGTAATCAACTTAAGGGGATTCAAAATTAATTTATTTAAATTTTAATTTATTTATAAACCAACTTTCTGTTTCACCTAAAATGCATTTAATAACCTGGTTTTCTGTTTATATAATAGTCCACTTTCCTGTTTGCAGTGTAGAGCATGACTTCCGGCAGCAGGAGGGGCGTTTTCAAGGCGTAATGGAAGCCCTTGAGGGAGAATATGACGTGCCTGCAACTGCAACATTGACCAAAACAATGCCAGCCTCATCCTCATCTAGCCGTCCAAGCACCAAGGCCCGGGTGAAAAAACTACGGAAAAAGTGTTTCTGGTGGCTCTAAATATTTTTTGGAAGTATTACTTGTGCTTTCAGCTTAGTAGAATAATTGCAGCTTCACAAACAATTTGGAGGAAACCAACTCAAAAATATAAAGAAAGATGACAGAAGATGACCACAAAAGTCAGTCTTTTGCAGCAGAAACTGTAATTTGTGATTAACATTGGAATGGAAGTTTTGCCACTGGTTATAGTAACAAGTCCTGACATTTTTTGATGAAGCAGTGACATTTCGGATGGCACACAGGCATAATGTTTGTCACTTGGCTGAGTGGATGTCTAGACCAAACAGACAGACATGTCAATGGATTTATGTCAAGATGGATTCCCACCTACAGCCAAGAATGAATCTCTCTACAACTATTTTGGCTGAGATTATACAAGATAAGTTACTTTTAAATTGGGGGGTGTTTACATAAAATGTCTGTTGTTAATGGCTTAACTGTCTGACAATGAATGTATTAACAACAGACAGCCTAAGTGGAAAACAACATGTGCTTTGGACCAATGGGTAAAGAAGAGATTGCTTTTTTAAAATTTGTTTGGTTTGAGAGGGCTAAGACTGTGCTACAACGCAGTAAGATACATTTTGATGGCACCTGAACAGAGACTAGCACTCTGTTAGATAATTACTTGTTCATAGTGACAGAAAATATTGCTGGAAATGTATACCAGAAATAAATACATGCTCTACAGATATTGTAGTCCTATCTGAATGTAACCATCAAGTCAGTGGATTTTATAGAATAGCTCACAGTTGCCAACACTGAAAACACTTCATGACACTGCACAAAATAACCCAAAAATTATAGGTTTATAAAAGGTTTCTGTTTCTGATGGATCTCTGGTCATTTCTGAGCTTCCTAACAATAAAGATGAAAAGAGCTTTGTGATCTTTTTATTTACTTGTTACTTACATCTAAAAAGGAGGAGACTCAGTGTAAGAAATGAAGTTTGAAGATGTACAAAGTGTCTGGCAAGTTAAGGTACTAAATCTGTGCACACACACACAAATCCCAGTGTCAGCTCTGTGCTGTCTTTGACCTCCTTTAACTCTAATACAGGACTGAATGTGAGGGTATAGAGAGGCAATACATTCACACGTACTACTGAAAATAGGATATAAGAGACTAGAGTAAACAAAGCACACAAGTGGAAAGAGCTCTGCACATCTAACCTCAGCACTTACAGAGAAGTACAAATGATGTATAAACAAAAAGACAAAGAGGGAAATGAAGCTGAAAACTTACTATAGGTTCTGCTAAACATTTAACTTACTATGAGAGCATGTTCTCGACCCATGGTGATGACTGTCCGGTTGATGATAGTCAGCAAAGACACTACTATGTCTTGGACATGCTGGAATGTTTCACCCTAAACAGAACAGAAACATTTTGTTTTCAAACTATTGTAAAAACTGAAGAAATTTTAGCCTTGGATTTAAAACACACATGCCAAGTTTGTCCTTTTCAAAACAGTGTTCAGTGATGCACAGTTCTGTCCCTGTTACTTGAAAACCTTCAGGTTTGTTGTTGATTTAAACCACACATTTCCGTCTTTAACCATAAATTCACAATGTCTGAACACTAACACACACTGAGGCTGGTCAATGAAGGCTTGCTCTGAATTAGTAAGGGTCATTACTCACTGGTGAAGCATCTGCTACAGAGACACACCTCTGCAGTAATGCTGCAAGGTACAGCTGTGTACATGTACATCGTTAAAATGATCGGTTCCAAATTAGTCACACTTGTTTGGCTTGTATAAGCTGGAAAAACTGAAAATATGAATATGGAAATGGCACAATTAGTGGGCATGACTGTATTTAGTCATTGAAAAGGAATTGATGTAAATATGCATTTATACATTTGGTATCAAGATGTTCAAGAGATCAAAACAATATTCAAAATTATTCTGTGATGGAACCTTTATACCTACGTATATATACATGTACCTATATACTCCTCACATACAAAACATGAGTGTTTCTTCATGTTAAGATTGTAAATAATATAATGGAGGCTCAGATGTTGAAGCCAAACACACTCTCTTTACCTCACTCACACTCATTCTACCTCCAGCACATTACAAACACAGGTAAACTGTATTTTTTTCCAGTTTAGGTGAATGGTTTATCTTTGCTACAGCAGCACTTAAAAAATACAAAAAAAGAAAGAGGAAAAAGGAGCAAGAAAAGGTGAATTCAGGCCTGACTCGCTTTGTATTTCTGTTGTCTCCCTTTTATCACAAAAGCACTCTTCAGCGCACACAGTTAGCAGGTTATTATGAATTCTACACAAACTCCTGACACCTCAGCACCATTTTTCTGCCTTATCTTTGTGCATCTCTCTGTCAACTTTTGAAAAATGTGTGCTTTGACAACTTCATCACACACCAAAAAAGTGTAAAGGGATGAAGAAAATATAATTGGTGCAAAACAAAAGCAGAAAATTATTGAGACTAAATCATCTGCCATCAAGTCTTGGTGCTTTATTTGTGCAAGTTTGTTTACAGTCTATCCAGTGACCTGTTAATAAATGTCAAATTCGCAGCTGAATATGTGTCAACACAGAATATTTT
>JAVQKG010232442.1:0-10137 GCA_036025885.1 Hypseleotris bucephala
ATTTCTTTTTAATTATAAGTTTATTTTCTGTGTGTTGTTTCTTCTTAGACTTAATTAATCTCAATATGTTTGCTGGAGGAACAACTTCACAACAATATCCTTAAAATTAACTTTATGGATTCTTCTTGCGGTTTTGTATCAACATCATGAGTTGTCTGTTGTGAAGTGTCTTTGTTTGGCTGTGGCTGGCTCTTGCAGTGTGTTGCTTGTCGTGGTCAGGGCTCGTGCACTGCAGAGGGGCACGGGATAGCCCTCCTCCTCATCCTCCTCCCCCTCTCTCTCTCCCACTCCCTCCCAC
Organism: Hypseleotris bucephala; assembly: GCA_036025885.1. Taxonomy (NCBI): domain Eukaryota; kingdom Metazoa; phylum Chordata; class Actinopteri; order Gobiiformes; family Eleotridae; genus Hypseleotris; species Hypseleotris bucephala. The sequence goes on from JAVQKG010232442.1 coordinate 299, forward strand.
AGACTGGATACTGGTGCATTACCGCTGCCTTCACTGTCAGCGTCAGTCTGTGAGTGCGGCTCCCACTCCCTCACCACAGCATGCTGGAGTCCACTACTTGATGCACACAAACACAAACACAGTTGTTTTTGGGAGAACCAATAGGCTTTGGAACAAGTGATAGTGTGGTGTTGATTGTGTTGAAATATTGCTGGAAAGATGGGAAGGTAATGGCAGTATTGATTAGGGATGTACATTGGAATCGGTATCGGACAATATTGAGAAGATTGAGAGGTATCGGCATCAAGATGGCCGAACCTGTTGAACCTGTGTGCAAAAGTACCCTAATATTTAGGGTTAGAAACAGCCAGAGAAAGAAAAGTCCATCATATTTATGGTTCAGTAATTAGGCTACACTTTAAAGACGGTATTTCGAGGGTGATTTATTCATTTCGTTTCGATAAAATTAAGGAGAACATAACCTATTAATATTTTTTGGGCTATTTTCAACTTTATTTGATAGGACAGTAAATTGACAGGTACTTGGCAAACTGTCGCAAACCGGATTTGAACTTGTGATGCCGGGACGAGCACTGTAGGCTCTATATATGGGCTGCACGCCCATAATAATAATAATGCTTACACTTATATAGCGCTTTTCAAGACACCCAAAGCGCTTTACAATTGCATTATTCATTCACTCCACACTTGGTGGTGGTAAGCTACTTCTGTAGCCACAGCTGCCCTGGGGCACACTGACAGAGGTGTGGCTGCCAGTCCGCGCCAACGGCCCCTCCGACCACCACCAAACACCAATCACACAGCCACATTCATTCATAGGCAATTCGGGTTAAGTGTCTTGCCCAGGGACACAATGACAACATGAGCTCGGGCGGGGATTCGAACCAGCGACCCAGGGCGAACACCTTACCCACTGTGCCACTGCCGCCCCCATTACCTATTTAAAATTGTTAACAAAATAATGGAATAAATATTAGCAAACTGAAATTTTCAATATAGGTATTGGCCCAGAGTTTTTATATCAGTGCATCCCTAGTATTTGTTTGGTTTAGTGATGCACCGATCCAGCTTTTTCAGTCCCGATACCGATACCCGATATTCACCGATACTAATACAAAAACTAAAGGCATGGTATTATCAAAAAGTATTGAACCAAAATATGATAGAACTAAGACGAGATGATCCTAAAAATGTCTAATTTTTGTCATTTTTGAGTTACAGTGTAATATAATGTCATTTGCCACTTTATTTATCCTCATAATTGGGGAAAAGTATAATAAATGGTATCGGTTCCAGTATCGGCCACATTTACCAATCCACCAATGCAGATGAAAGGCCTGGATCGTCACCGATATCCGATCCGGTATTGGTATCGGTGCATCACTAGTTTGGTTGTGTGTATTTTAGTAGTTAATAATCACCATAGCCTACAGCAGTGGTTTTCAAGTATGATTTTATTGGACAAAAATGACAAAGGTCTAAAATAAACATGGAAAGCAGGTCTAGTTCTACAAGTTCTACAAGAGGTCTGTTCTATCTCTTTTTACCACTAGATGGAGTAGAGAGGTACTGAATGGCTCTATTTTGTCAGAATCCATGTATATAAACATAGATGGTGTTCTTTGTAATCACTGTCTTCTCAGTACGAGGTCTGCTGGTGCTCCGAGCTGCAGAGTGGAGATAGTAGCGGTCCCTGTAAAACCAATAGTCTGTGGAGAAAACGACATCAAGGTGAGAGACACATCATTATCCTACAGTGATACCTCATTTCTGTGGAGAACTCTGATATAACTCTGCTCAAAGTAACCCCATCAACACAAATGGAACTACATAGAATAGTGGTTCCAATACTATTTGTTTGTTTTTTGCATTGGAGTATTTAAGTGTGGATTTTAGGATAGTTCTATATGCATTAAGTTACATATAATTGAGGATATGAAGGAGTAAGTGACACAAGTTCTAAAAGCATTTTTGTTTTAGAGCGAGGGAAAGAACTGTTTAACCAATCACACGCTTTCATAAGACAGGAGCACTCTGATTGGTCGATACATTCTTTATTTATCCAGAATCTATCAGAAATAATGTGAAGGAGCTGATGTTTTATTTCAAAATTTGCAGCTTATTCACTGTATTTTTGTTTTAAAAAATTAAAAGCCAACTCCAGATCTTCAGATGTTATTGTCATACTTGTATACATACTTCCTGGTTTGTGTGAGACCATGATAGAGGGTCGCAAAGAAGAGGAATTAGGAAAGCAGAGTTTGAATCATTGAAACTCAAAATGATCACCTTTAGAGTCACAAAATCAGGTTTTGCAGCTTTAACTACGTTGTATTTTCCTCATTAAGTATTAGTACATGTAATGCATGAGGTAGATACAATGCTATGTAAAATAAAGTGTGACCGAGTACCTTACCTTTACTTTCTATAGCTGTATATTGGAAACATGTGATATTAGGAAAGTATTTTTTTTTGTTTTGTCAATTTCTTTTATAGGAGACATATTTGATAATCTGCCATTTATGTTTCATATTCATATAGTTGCCCTGCCTCCAACAGTGTTTCTGCTACTGCTCTGTCCATTGAACTAAACTGCCTGTTTTGGTGCACTGTCCATGGTGCTGAACTCTCCTTGCTACACTTCTGTCTAGTCTACTTCAATAAAGCTGATGTGGTGCACTGTCCATGGTGCTGAATTGTCCATAGTTCACTGGCTGCCCATGCTGATGCACTGTCCGTTGTTCTGAACTGTGTGTCTGCTATACCTCTACTGTCTGGTCTACTTAACGGTTTTCTCATTTGGTTGAGACTTATAGGGCTGTAACAGTGTTTGTGTTATGTCACGACCCCGTAGTCGTGGTCTTGTTATATCTTGTGCTTATGCTTATGACATCCGCAGGTTCCTCTTGGGCGTGGCTGGATGGCTGCACGTGGAGCATCAGGGCCCGATGCTTCACGCCTATTTAAGGGCCCGCCTCCAGCCGGCTCTCTCTCTCTCTCTCTCTCGCCTCACCTGAGCTCGCACCACCTTGTCTTTTGTTTAATCCAGTTTGCAGTCTACAACACCCGCACAACGCAGTATTTATCACTCATCCATACACGCACTTACACTACTGATACGACTGACAAACACACTTCATCATTTTACTTTTATTTAATCGAACTTTACTTTTAATAAAACACTTAAATTGGCATTCTTTGTTGTTTGGCGTCCGTTTTTGTCATGGCCCTGAGCCAGGTTATGACTGTTAACCAAGGTCTTGTACAAGCATCATTTCTGCTCAGCTTTTCTCTATAATTTTTATTCTAACAATGTCAGTATTCATATTATTAAAAAAGAAGTATTATGATGAACATTAGCTTGAATCACCAGTTTTATAAAGACACGGATAGCAATAGTCTTCTGTGTAAGACCAAAAATACAAAGTTAACTAAAATCAGAATCAAGATCTTGCCTTAATGAAACCGTGATACAAAGTTTTTCACATATTGCTAGGGCTGCAACTAACGATTAATTTGCTAATTGATTAGTCTGTCAATTTTTTTTACGATTAATCGATTAATCTGTGTATAGCGAAAAGTGAGTAAAAATTTGAAGTTTTGAAGCAGATGAAGCTAAAACTATGCTACCTGAGGACTTCTGGATAGAGCACACTTACAGACAAAGAGGGGTTTTCATCTTAAATGCAAAATGTATATTTTTTGTACAGTTTTGGCTTAATTACTGCTCTGTGTGTGTTCTTCTATCAGCAAATGTCATGTTTTAGAGTCTATTAATCAGATTAGTTGTTTAAACCCTGCATATCATCCACCTCTAAGTCAGTTTTGATATTGTAGACAGCCTGTTGCTCTGTGGACCGTGCTCTTGCCAGTAAATCAGCAGTATACCACGAGGCTACATGGAGAATATTAAAGTGGACATATGCTGACCAGCTCTCCAAAAGGCTGACCCATACGGCACAATGCTTCAGTGCTATTCCTGAACAGTACATGACAATAAGAGCAGCCAGTCTCTGCCAAAGTCTATCAGCTTCACAATGACACTGAGCTAACAGGCAGGTGGGACATAATTACACTGCACTGGGAGATGGACTGTGCCTTAGATTAGAGCAAAAAAATCAATGAATTGTGAAAGTTAGTAGGGGGCAGATTAATAATAATTATAGGGCTGAAACAACGAGTCGGATTAATCGTGATTAATCAATTATTGAAATAAGCGTTAAGTAATTTAGTAATGGAATAATTGCTAACAGGAGTATACAGACTCTAAAACATTAGCCTGGCTTACCAGACTCGTCCTCTGTCAATTCTATCCAGATGACTAGTCTGGAAATGCTGCCATAGCGAGCTGAAACGGGGCGGGGTTAACAGGCGCCAGATAAACCAATCACAGAACGTGTGGAGGTGACGACAGTGTAGCGCGAGGCTGTAGCTTCTTCTTGTGACATATTTAGATCATTTTAAAAAGACGAGAGAACCGTATTAAACGTTCACTCCGACCCGGCGCTATATTTGTTTAAGTTTTTTTTGTCTTTTTCTTTTTCCTTAATCTTTATTGTTTTGGAGGAGAAACGGTGCGCGCCGCTGATTGGCCGGTAGGACTCGCTCAGGGGGAGGAGTCACTGGAATAGCAGCATATCTATGCCCTTTTGCTTTCCATAAGAAAGCATTAGGCATGGCAGGCCAGGCTACTAAAACATGACAATTGCTGAGAGAACAACCCACACAAAGCAGAAATTAGGTCAAAACTGTACAAAAAATGTATAGATTTTACATTTAAGATGAAAAACCTTTGTCTGTAAATTTGCTCTATCCAGAAGTCCTCGGGTGGAAGAGTTTTAGCTTCATCTGCTTCAAACTTGGTAAAAACCTCATATTTACCCACTTTTCGCTAAAAATAAATAACAGACTAAGCAATTTAATCATTAATTGCAGCCCTAAATAATAATGCATCGATTTTATATGGTGCTTGTCTGGATACTCAAAGACGGTTTACAATTGCATTTTTTTCTCACCCCATACACTGGTTGTGGCAAACTATTTAAGTAGCCACAGCTGCCCTGGGGCACACTGACGGAAGTGTGGCTGCCAGTCTGCGTCACACACCAATCACATGACCACATTCATTCATAGGCAAAAGTGTCTTGCCCAGGGACACAACGACGCTCGGGTGGGGATTCGAACCAGGCGACCAGGGTGAACACTTAGCCACTGCGCCACTGCTACCCCAGACTGAATCATGATGTGGTGAATGGTGAATGATGGTTGAATATATTGAATTATTGAATGTTCTGCTCTTTGTCAGATTGTGAAGATGTTTGGTGGGTGTGACTCGGTGCTTGTTATTGAGCTTCAAGCTAGGTGTGGATGATATGGCCATAAAAATCGAATTGTGATACAAAGTTATGAGGATCGAGCTGATCTGTGTAGATGGTTGAATCGTGATACAGTGAATTAAATGATGTATTACTGTAAAATTGCCAGGAAGGTAAATAAATAGTATTAAGTGTTATGGTGATCATTGGATTTGTTATACAATGAATGTGCAGTATATAAGTTAAGTCATACTATAGTGATCCCCATAGGGAAATTTATTCTCTGCATTTGACCCACCCCTCATTGCCACTGGGGCAACCTGTCCGGAGCAGTGGGCAGCCTAGGGACCCATCTCCAGATCTTGAGCCAGGATCTTGGTCAGGATGTACCTAGCTGGAGGATTAACCTATGGTGAATGTTTTGGGTTGATGGGGGAAACCAGAGTACCCGGAGAAAACCCACCCAGACACGGGGAGAAACATGCAAACTCCACACAGGCCCTGGTGCCCAGTCTGGGACTCAAACCCGGGACCATCTTGCTGTGAGGGGACAGTGCTAACCACTGCAACACCATGACGCCATATATATGGTTTCAAGTAATAAATTGGACCAGCTTTTATGATGCAAAGTGAATAAAATTAATCAACTATTAACATTTTGGTCAATTTAGACCTCACAGACCAATTAGTTGACTAAGCGAATAAAGACTCAGCCCTAATACAAACTCCTTGCGTCTATAAATTTGAAATATTTCCTAAAATCAAAAAAGCTTCCATCTCACATTTATCTGCTGCAGACCTCCTCATACCTCCTCTTCTGACAGGATGTTGTAAAACAGCTCTGAATGCTGTGTGTGACTGTGTGTGAGAGACTGCTGTGTTGGCTGAGACCAAGTGAATATACATCTGTGAAAAAGGCCTTGTCAACAAAAGCTGAATTATGTCTGCCATTAGGACTGTGGTCACCATAATGTATTTCAGATGGTGTCTCTTAATTAGTCTGAGAGCCAGTCACATCAAGACAAATAGAGTGGACTGTCTGCTCAGAAGAAATTCAAATAGGAATGGGTGATATGGTAAAATACGACATTTAGGGATGCATCGATACCGGATTGGATATTGGTGCCAATCCAGGCCTTTCAGCTGGAGGTGGATCGGTAAATGTGGCCGATACTGGAACGGATATCATTTATTATACTTCTAAGCAGATAAATAAAGTGTCAAATGACATTATATTACACTGTAACTTTAAAATGTCAAAAGTTAGACATTTTTAGAATCATTTGGTCTTAGTTCGATCATATTCTATTAAATCAAAATAAATCATAAAATCTTTTAACTACAAATTTAATGTTTATCATACTATTTATTTTCCCTTTTTATGATGAAATGAATAATTTAAAATGACATTCAATTATTAGAATCTAGCATTTAGAAACCAGTTTTCAATCTAATTCCTCCATAGAGATTGTATTTAGAGATGCCGTTCCAGCTTAATCGTTTCCAATACAGATCCCAATATCTGTGCTTTTTGGATCGACCGATACCCAATATTTACCGATAAAAAAAAAACATAAAGTGAAAGTTTGCTCTCTCGTCCTTTTTAAATGATCTAAACATGTCACAAGAAGAAGGTACAGCCTCGCGGTACACTGTCGTCACATCCACACTGTCTGTGATTGGTTTATGTGGCACCGGTTAACCCCGCCCCGTTTGTGCTCGCTATGGCAGCATTTCCAGACAGAGGACGAGTGTGACAAGCCAGGCTAGGCAAGATGACCCTCAAAATGTCAAACTTTTGTAATTTGTGAGTTACAATCTAATATAATGTAATTTGTTATATTATTTATCTGCTCATAATTACAATAATGTGTACAAAATTATATCTGAACCAGTTTCGGGCACTAATCCACCGATATTCAATCCAGAATCGTTCTCAGTGCATCCCTAATTATATTATGGTGCTCTCTCACATCACGGTTAAGTTTGAGGAGAGTGTAGTGATATGTGCATTTACAGAGCAGCTCCAGCTTTAGGCCAGCGTGGCTCTAGTCTCCTCTCTGCAGGTGAACAGAGAGGCCAGATGACAGGATGGTTTTCCCAGTGCAGTCACGAGACACCGGGACACTGAGCCATCTGTCTGTCCCTACATCCAACTGTGTACTCCCCATTCCCCCAGGAACCTCCACCACAGACACAAATAACCTTTACAACAACACACTCCAAATCTGATCAGCTGTACCAAGGATTCTTATTGAGGCTGCATGATATAAGAAAAACATTGGATATTCTGTAACCATTTGAAATATTGTAATATGGATAATCAATTCAAGTTCAATTAAAGGTATGCGGAAGGAAATGCATATAGCCTTTACTGTCCACTCGAATACTATTAATTAGGTGTATTGAAACAACTATATCTAATATTCATAAACTTGGGTCGATCAGCCAATAATAGATGAGGTACCTATTATTGGTTGATCGAGGTAGCTTTGTCTGTTAGCCTGTTGTGTTGATAAATTTTGATGGAATAAGGAAGTGCTCTGATGTACACATTTGTTCTGGTACTAACTAGTTGAACAATGCCTGAGAAAGAAATATTTGCAAAAAATAGTTGTTTTTTAAAGTCTCAAAAGAGGACTTAAACTAAAGTCATTCTTGATTGACTGTTATATTTAGAGATGCCAATGCAAATCGCAATTAGCACTGAAGCTAACAGTTCTCTTTGAGTTGCTTATATTGGCAAGTTTTTCAGAGGTAGTCTTTATCACGTTCAAGCCTGCTTTGTTGTTGAGTGTGACATTGACAGACTAGTTTCTGAATAGTTCCTAACAGATTTTATTTTGAAGGATAGGCTACAAGAAAACAATGATGTGGAGTGTACATATGACTGTATCTATCTGTATACAGTTGCTCAGTGCATTGTTGTTTTTCATTTATTACTTGTCGTGGTAAAGGTCACTCCATTTTTCTTTAATGACATCAATATTGCCCTTTGAGGTCAGAGCATCTGCATTCAGATCAATAGAAGGATCAGCAGATCGAATACACAATATAGTAACCATCAGTCACTACAATAACCAGTCAGAGGGTGGTGATAGAGGAGAGTGAGATGGTTCTGAGGTGGTGACAGAGTAGAGTGAGATGGTTCTGAGGTGGAGATGGAGGTGTGCGAGGTGGTGATGGAGGAGAGCGAGAGGATTCTGAGGTGGTGATGGAGGAGAGTGAGAGGGTTTTGAGGTGGTGATGGAGGAGAGTGAGAGTTCTGTTTCTGAGGTGCTGATGGAGGAGAGTGATGTGGTTCTGCTGCTGAGGTGGTGATGGGTGAGAGGGAGGTGCTTCTGCTGCTGAGGTGGTGATGGAGGAGAGTGAGATGGTTCTGAGGTGGAGATGGAGGAGTGCGAGGTGGTGATGGAGGAGAGTTAGATGCTTCTGAGGTTGTGATGGAGGAGAGTAAGATGGTTCTGAGGTGGAGATGGAGGAGTGCGAGATGGTGATGGAGGAGAGTTAGATGCTTCTGAGGTGGTGATGGAGGAGAGTGAGGTGGTGATGGAGGTGGTGATGGAGGAGAGCGAGAGGATTCTGAGGTGGTGATGGAGGACAGTGAGAGTTCTGTTTCTGAGGTGGTGATGGTGGAGAGTGAGGTGGTGATGGAGGTGGTGATGGAGGAGAGCTCGAGAATTCTGAGGTGGTGATGGAGGACAGTGAGAGTTCTGTTGCTGAGGTGGTGATGGAGTAGAGTGAGGTGGTGATAGAGGTGGTGATGGAGGAGAGCGAGAGGATTCTGAGGTGGTGATGGAGGACAGTGAGAGTTCTGTTTCTGAGGTGGTGATGGAGGAGAGTGAGGTGGTTCTGAGGTGGTGATGGAGGAGAGTGAGATGGTTTTGGTGCTGAGGTGGTGATGGGGGAGAGTGAGATGGTTTTGCTGCTGTGGTGGTGATTGAGAGTTAGATGGTTCTGCTGCAAAGGTGGTGATGAAGTGGGAGAAAGACAAGAAGAAGAAGCTCAATTAATCCTTCCTAATTCCATATAATCGTGTATACTGTTACTGTACATGGCGTGTATTGTTGTTGACTTCGTTGTTAATTAATTAGCCAGGATGTACCCCACCTACGGCCCATAGTTTCTGTCATACATCTGTTAAGAATAAGAGATAACAGACACAAATGAATGATCCCTTAAACACAGCATTGACTGTTCCCTGTGCGCCTGTCAGTGGAGCTACAGTATTGGCGTTGGGCGGATCAGCCTGTCAGTCAGCTGTAAGTGAAAGTGAAAGCTGCTGACAGAGAAGAACTGCAGCCAGGACTCTCAGATATTCTACACTATTAGAGTATACACTTGAAGGTATATAAACAGTAGGGGTAGTAGGGGTGGGAGATATGGTGATAAAAATCTAATATAAAGTTATGTAGATCGAGCTAATCTGGGAAGATTGTGATTCATTTGTGCTCTGCTCTTCACCTTCGTTTTTACTGTAACAATGTCAGTGTTCTTATTAATAAAAAAGGGAAAATAAATAGC
>JAVQKG010232625.1:0-10318 GCA_036025885.1 Hypseleotris bucephala
AATTCATCTAACACCTAAACTAATTCAGTGTCATTAAATCTGATTACAAGAACATATTAAACAGCTGTTTCACATTACATAAGACATTATATTTGAATGTTCGTTTGTTAGTGAGCAAATTAAGCAATGGCAAATAATGGCCCTAGATTAACATGACTAAGAGATCATTTTTAAAGGGCAGATTTTTGTTTTTGGCTAGATTATTATACAAGTAAATTAACGAATGCTTGATTTTAGATGTTTTAGTTATTTACTAATTCAACAATGTCCAACTCTGGGCTGAGTGAGCTCTTAGTTGTAATACATAAAACATACAAATCATAATAAAAATAAGCACTCCAAAGGGCTTGAAAATTTGGAATCACAATGCACATATTCCCCTTACAACATCCAACAGTTGTCACAGAGCATTATTACACATGTTCTTTATATTGTGCCCTGCTCAGATCCCACAGCCTATCCAGGAACACCATACCTTTCATGGAGCCTACGCCTGCAATGTTTTACGCTGTACCCCTTTTAGCACTCCCACCCGGTGCAATCCCCCCTGCCCCCACCTCTCCACAGCAGTGCTAACATAGTGCTACTCTCAGCCTGTTCATTTGAATGGGCTGCTGACATGTCACTATTCTCTGGGACCTGAGCCCAGAATGTTCCACAGAGCTAACCTTAGGGACTGCACTGGTCCTGAACGTGGATCCACAAGACTAGGCATATTCCCACCATCAAAGAGAGGCTTGGCTGGACGCAGTACAGGCTAAAGTGTGCCCAAAGCACATCTAAAGGCAATGACATGAAATTATTTAATGAGTTCACTTTTCTGACAATTTAATCTGGTGTAACAGAGTGGTTTGGGAGAAACTAAAAACTGTAGTAAGTATAACTATGTAGCAATTTTCAAGCTAATATTTAGGCTTACTAGATGCATGTGTGTCCAGCAGGTAAAGTGAAGTGTGGTACAGGAACAGAAAGTCTTCAGCCTGTGAACTTCAGTACACTGATCTATTCATAGAGTGGCTTAATGCAAATAATGCAGTCACACATAAGTGTAGGTCGCACTCTTGAGCTGCGCTGCCAAAGAGCTCCTTTGTTTTGGAGCAGAGGCACACAGAAATAGCAAAGCACAAATCTCTATGGTTATGGTTGTGGCTGCCACATTGTCAGGTGTTTAGTTGCGTCTCACTCCATGAGAGATGTTCCACCTGTCTAGGATTTCAAAAGTGAAAAGAACACTTTCTGCCATGAACTGTACTGTGTAAAATGGTGAAAATACACTGTGTCTCTGCAGTCTCTGCACTTTCAAGAAAACACAGGGCTGGTTCTCAATGAGAAAGGGTGTTAGGTTACAGCTATACATACAAAAGATTAGTTTGATCCACTTTGATTGTTTGCATTAAAGATGAATTGTCTCAGAGTCACTATTGTATGTCCTTTAATTGTGTGTGATGTCTCGGCAAGAAAGCATTTGCAAAAGCTAAAAACGTGGATTTACCAGTAGCTAATGTTGGGCCAAAAAGTGAAACACTTGACTTTACATAAAAGTAGAAATTCTCTTACACAGTAAAATATAATCTAGTTACCAGTGAGAGTGTGCAGCTGTAGACAGGTGGAGCAGGCCTGAGTTTACCTCCACACAAGAGCTGGCTCACAGCCAAAAGCAGCGACCTGCGGCGGGGGCACCAGAGGTCACACCTACAGCAGCAGCAGCGCTCCCACACTCTTCAAACACTTGTGCTTTTGCACATGTGGAGTAGGCTTCTGAAAACCATTTAGGCAAACTGGACCTTACCACTGTTGTATGAGCCTGAGCGTTCTGTTGTATTTACAAAAGGCTTGATAAACTAGGACAAAGGGTTCAGCAAAGGAAGGTGGAACTGCTTGGCAACTCTAATTGTGCTGTAATGCAATATTGCTTCGGATAGAGTCCAATGGCTCAGCTGTTTTATCAGGTTGACACAAAGTAGGACATTCCTGAGACAGTTGAGATTTAAAACTGAGCTGCCAAACCAGACGTGCAAAAGGTTTGTGACAAACAGAATATGAGGAAGAGAATATGATTTATTTTGAACAGTAAGACTAGAAAAACAAGTATCAAAGAAGTGTGTCTCCAGAGTGATGCTTGTTTACATTGCAGCCTGAAAGATACAACTCTGAAGAACAGATGCACAACCTACAAGACAGACTACAGTATATAATCTAAAGAACCCAGACCAGTGCTTTATCAGCACTATAGATACACATGTCACCGCTGAAGCCTGCCTCTTCTTTTAGCATTAGCATTTAATGGTAGAAAATATAACATGAAACTGTACATTTCACCTTATGTCCTTTTGTATATTTGTGTAAAAACACAAATGAATGTGAGCAAATAAAAACATTTTTTTGTTGTTCCGTTGCAGGGAAATTAGCTTAATAAGGTCAATAAAACATTGATAAAAAATATACCCCACTGGTGCTTACGCAACAGAGAACAGGACATCCATTGAGTCAACTTGCTCTATGTACAGTGACACCAGGTTACCATGGTCCCATGTGGCAACAGTGCACACAGTGACATTTAGAGTCATATTTGGCCTTAGGAGTTATGGTCATCTGTAGCAGTGAGCTGTGATCTCTTTAAAGTAAGTCAGCATTCTTTAAATAACCTAAGCACAGAGCTGACCTGCCTCAAGAAACCCAATCCTCTCTGCATCTCCATTACGTCCCCATACCATTCCTATAGGGCCAGAGGGAGTCCCAACAAAACACTGCAGATTACAGTGACCTCAGCCGTGTGGAGGGGACAACTTTCATTTTACAAAAGCACTCTAATCTAGCCTTTAGAGTGTTATTATATATCACAAAAATCCCATAATTTTTCACTGTGTCTGTAAATGTTTCACAACACCTAAACATTAAAAATAGTTAAGATACCCAAGACAGTGATCATATACGTTGTAAAAAAAAAATCCATATTTTGGTATTTAGGGTTAGTGTCCTTTTTGTGTTATTCCAAGCCTATGCTTTTTTATTTATAGCACCAGTGAAGATAGACAGGAAATAGGGACAAAGAGCTGATTGACATGGAACAAACTGACTCAAACCGGATTCAAACCTGCGTGGTTTACTTATGTCAGGGCTACAGCAAGCCATGGAAGCTTCCTTAATGTAAAATGGTTTCTCAGTTTGAAAAACTAATGTATGTGTTAATCTTATAACAATTACTGATCATTTACCAACATCTGCACCAAACCCTCTGTTAACGCAGAAATCACTCAGAGGCATGACTGTAACCAATTATCAGTAGTCTCTCCATAACCTTAGCTTGGTGACGTTCGGTTGGCCTTAGTCACTTCCTCTCTGATGTCAGAGTCTGTAAGTTGAAGCTCCTCCCTTTGCTCAGAAATATCAACAGAGCGACCAGCTGACTGTCATGTCTTGTAGGAAGCAGCAAATTACGTATACCAAAATGTCCTCAGATGACACTATACTTTTAGTTTACTTTTTTCTGAAGCCTTGGGTGGAAAGAAAAGCAGTTGACATATTTTAAGAAAGTTTCATGAGACTATAGATGATCAGATATATCACAGTCACACATGAAATCACATTACTGTAACTAAAGTTGAAAAAAGTTGAATGATTTTTACTATCAATGATCAAATGTCAAATTATAATATTCAACTAGTTAAAATTGAATCAGACTGTCAATCCCTCACAGACAGTAAACAGGTTTGATTTGACTTGAAACACACTGGTGCAGCTTAGTTTGCATAGTCACTGACTCACATGGCTGCATGGTAATCATCTGTTATCTTTGAAGTCACTGTAACAGGGCCAGCCCAAAGCAGCTCGACAACCATTTACAAGTGTATGTGGTGCCCAGTGCCATGTGGCTACTTTTACAAAAACATTAAGAACATCCTACAAAGCAATCTTTTTTTTTTTTTACACAAATACTACATATGAAGTAAACATAATTCAGTTTGAGTTTACCTAAACCACTCTCAAAGTGTTACAACAAACAGATCTTGTCAACATATGAGAGCCTTAAGTTAACAAAATCAGTTAATGAAATCCAGTGTCACAACTATGGTGAAAATATTTCTCCCCAAAAACGTGAAGATTATATATATAAAATGTAAAAAGAATTAGGAGAGCGTTTGATGGTAGTACTGTCAAGAACTGTACTCGTCTCTGGGCTTAAAAATAAATTGTAAATACAGTACAAGGTTGTATCTACAAGAGCTATCAATCGAGTAAATCAAGTAAACTTAACATCCATGTCTATAATATTAATATGCTATAGTTCCACAGCAACTGTTTGAATGAGGATTAGGTTGCACCTAGACTGCTCTAATGACCACTAAATCAGCTACTGGACACAAAATTACCTGTCAGCTTTATTGTTTGGGCTTATCTGAGACACCGTACTGCTGCACACAGCCACTGAAGCCAGAGATAATGCCCTTTCCTCCTGGCCTGCCAGGTTTTCGCTGTCAAATATTTATAGAAGCTGAAACACTAGATGGCCATCATCACACTTATAGCGCTCTACACAAGGAGCAAAGCAAGGTAAAACTGCAGACAGCAATGTTCAAAAGGAACTTGTGAAAATAAAAGAAAATACGCGGATAATAAACTTCAATTTAAACAACATTTTTGTTCTTAAAGCACGAAATAAATAATGTAGATAACCTCTATAGTTAGAAGAGTGAGTAGACGGTTGGTTAGTTTGTTAGTAATATGAAGGTCTCTTCTTAATTATTTGGTCATTTAACTTAACAGTGTGTTGTTATTTGATAGAGAACCAACGAAACAACTTGCAAGTAGCATGAGAACTAAAAATACATAGCCAATGAAGTCAGGCCTCGCCTATATAACTCATACCTTGACGTTTGGGAAACTGAAGCTAGTTTAGCTAGCTAAGCAGGCTATGAATGTATTGACAACTCAAAAGTTAAGTTGTGACATTTACACAGACCACAAGTTTGATATACTTTCAGTTATATTTGCTAGTTTGTTATGCGAGTTTAAAAGGGGAGCACAATTACCCATATTTAAACATCTAACCATAAATTAACATGAACAAACTATTGACGGTCAGTGTCCTGGAGCACGAAGCTCGGAGCTTGACAAATAGACAGCTTTAGCAGTCGCTCTGGACTAGGTTTGGGCATAGCTTACAAGGCTCCAAAGAAATATGCATTCGGATAAACTTTACGAGTCGTACGCTCCTGGTCTCTTTAATATCCAGTTCTGACGCCAAAGCAGCCAGCTTTAAGTGTTATGCCGTATGTGTATATCGCACCATGAAGACAGCAGAGTCAGGACATGCCACACTCTGCCTGTCACTGCCGCCTGGACAGACTTCAAAAGAAAGCCCAAATGTCATGGCTCGGAAGAAGGCCGCTTACCTTACTGCTCTGGTAACCTTCGAAAGCTCTCAAGGCGCTGTCAGTAAGTTTTACATGAAAGACAGAGACATTACTGCCATTGCTCACTCTTCCACAGGACAGTCCGTAGCACTGCTCCTCCTTCAGCGCCGCCATCTTGCTACCGTTCCCACGCGCACGCACGCACTCACTCTGTCGTAAACCGAGAAGTCCCGGTGCTTTTTACTGAACATCCAATAAACAGGCGCTCAGCAGTGAAGCCCCAAGAGCCACGTGACACAAAAATGTACTTTTAAATGCTCTTTATTATCACCGGGAATACACCTATAGATAATTATTTACTTATATAGACCTACAGCATTGCTACACATTAAATGTCTTTACAGTAACCATTTACTCTTCGCCTTACTCAAATAAACGTACGGACACCGGTCTATTTTCAATCGCAAAAACTAAAAACAATCGACCTCCGTCTGATTGCATACTCAAATGATTTTACAAACATTCAAATGAAAAGAACTGATAGGTCATCACATAACGTCAGCGAGACGTCAGCATCTTAGAAAAAACACTCAACCTGTAGAGCAGCAGGGCATGACCCCTTAAATACCACTACTACTTAATAGACGTGTTAAATGAAGGAGTCACTTTAATTGTGGATAACTTACCTTTAAGCCCAAACATTTACACAAGCAAAATAACAGTAGATTCCATACGTTTTATTGTAATGAAATACAAATTAACAACACAGAGAATCAAAAGAAACCTGAGACCCCAGGGTCGTCACCATATGAGTGAACATAAGCTGATAAGTTTAATTCGCTTACATTTACAGTAGGTGAAATTAAAACTAAAACACAGAAATATACAATTATGGAATGTAACAAAAACCTTACAGGTCTTAATTTAGGACATTTGGTCATTTCACTTTGAGTTAAATGTTTAACCTTAAGACTAAGTACAACAAAGTTCTGGGAATTCTGGGATAGCTGAACAATTTGTTTAGTAAATTACGTGACAAAAAATACAAAAGCAATGTAATATGGGAAAAAGCTTTTCTTACTAGCGTTAAATCACATCTAACATTAACTACCAAATAAATTGTAGCAGTGTATGCATACATTTCACATTTATTATTAATGCATTTTCTATTATGCAAATATGTGATTTTATATGCACCCAAATAAATATCAAATATAGCAGAAAATTAGAGTGATGGCAAGTGGCAATAAACCTGTTAGTATCATTCACTTATCAATATGAATCATGTTAAAGGTAAAGAAGATTTGGCCACGTCATTACTGCAGGTTTGGTTCAGTTTCTAGCAGCTATGACTACAGATAATGCTACACCACCAATGGCCACAGCAGTAGCCCCAAATAGCCATTTCCAGCTGAGACCCTGAAGAAATACAAAAAAATAAATAAATAAAGGGCTGCAGCTACTTAAAGACTATGTGAGAAATACTTTAACACTTCACTTAAAATGTGATACAATTAATGCAAGATATTAATTTATTAACAAGTACTTGATAAGCACAGCATCTGGAAATAAAAGTCTTACCCATGAAGATTTCTCTTTGCGTTTCTGTGTACCACCACTTGTACTGGAAGGGTTACCCAACATCTTTTTATACATGGCCTGCTCCGCTCCCCTCCGCTCAGACTGCTTCTTCACCAGCTTGGAGAGCTCTGCATGTATAGTCTATGAAGAGTAACATCATCAAAAGTCAGTCAGTCACATTAACTTTTTTGCCAAAGGATAAAATATCAATGTGGTAGACACAGTATATTATAGTAGAAATGATAAGATTCTGTTTGTGTTACAGTAAAGTACATATTCAGATTATCCAAGTATTCAACCTCCCTCTTCACAAAATGAGGGTTTTGTTACTGTTGCAGATCTGATTTAGTGCTCTTAAGTCTGGCAAGTGACTAGACCAAACACCATGTTATTTACAACAAACGTTAATGCTTTCAAGACGTAGAGAAAACTATTGTGTAGTGTTAGTCTGCAGCAGAGATCTCTACTGAAATGGTAAATAACAGACTCTATTGTTTAGCATATAAACATAAAATTTAAGTATTTGCAATAAGAGCATCTGAGGTGAGAAAATATACAGTCTTAGAACAGAAGACAGACAAGTTGCATACATGCTGTCTGTCAAACAAGTACATGCTGTGTTTGCTTGTCACTTTTTGATGTCTTCATCCATCTGAGACTGCCTCATTGGATGTTGTTACACCCACCTCTCTGCAGTGGCGGAACATAGCTTGATTTATTCTTTGTAATTATTAATACGCAAAGAGATTAATATTCAATGTAACACATTTGCTAAACTCTGAAATTAATTTAGGTACAATACATTAATTAAAATAATCACTTTAATCACTTAATGTATGAAAAGCGCTTTATAAATAAAGTTTTGATTGATTGATTGATAATCAATTTATCTTGGAAACATATGAACCATTCCAAAATGTATTGATTCAACACTACATTTGCACTTTTATCTCTTTGATTACCAGTTTAGTGGCAGTCAATGCACATGTTGTTAAACAGATTGGCGTAGGGGGGATACTGGGCACAAGCATGCTGCTACTGCAGCTTACAGCTGATCCAAGAAGCCCACACACTGAGCTCAGCACCGTTGTAAATGCATGCATATGTGATAATCTCATAAACAAGACAAACAACAGTTTGGACACTATACAGAGCAAACCTATTTAGAGACACAACCTCAAAACATATCCTCTGAAATGATGATTCAGCAGTTCACCTGACCTTGTATGGGAACCACTTGGTGATAAAATGCAAATATAGCACCATCTAAAGGCTGAAAAGCAGTACTTGATTCAGTTAGAAATCAGAGCAATTGATTCCAAAAAGCTCCCCATTACCTTATTGCTGGGTTCCAACTTCAGTGCTTTTCTCAAAGTCTGAATCGCATCTGTATATTCACCTTGCAATGCAAGTACCTTGATCAAAACACATAATGTTAAAGGGCTTCTTATAGATGATGGAGAAACTTGATAATGGTCACTTACCTTCCCCATTCGAAAAAGTGCTTTTATATTCTCTGGTTGGTGTGCCAGAGCTGAGACACATGATTTAAGAGCTGCATCATAGTGGTCCAGTTTTAGCTGGGCAGCAGCCATGTTGTTTAAACATTTAATTTTTACATCCACAAGTTGATTTTCCTCTTCATCAGTGATATCAACTGAAAAGGGTCCATATACTATTTATTGACCAGAAATACCACAGAAAATAACTAAACTGAGAAAATCTCACCTTTTGAACTAGACTCTGCTATCTGCAGGGCTATGCTATAAGAGTTCACAGCGAAAGCATAATCTCCTCGCTGATAGTGGACATTTCCTTTTTCTCTTTTATGATCAGCCAAAGCTATCTTTTCATTAGAGGGCAGTAGTTCCAAGTTTGGAGCATCAGTGGCCTCTAGCAGTTCAACCTCTAAGGACAGCTCAGCACCAGGTGGCACCTCTGGATCCAGACTGGTAAAAAAAAACAACTTATTTCTTACTATACAAAATGTATTTTTATGTTTGTTTAAAATTATATACCCACCTCCCTCGAGCACCATATCCATATTTTGCATCAGTAATAATAAGTGCTTTCTCTCCTAATTCCATCAGTTGCACTGTGAGATCAAGTGCCTGAAACAAACAAAAATAATAATAAATGTATATAGAGGTTACTCCAAATGCAGAATGCCAAAACACATTTTCAGTTCTTACCTGGATGGCATCACCATCACCTAAAGTGAAAGTAATGCCAGGCTGTTCCCCTAATAAAATGCCATCTTTTAGAGAGGTCTTCAGGTTGATTGTAACATTTTGTCCTTTTTGTGGTCGACTATCTCGCCCTCTCCCTGGTATCAGGACTTTCTTCTTTAGCTGATTGTTACCTAGTAATAAATATTATATTGTTATGTAAAATTGCAGCCTCTCTCTACACATTAAAAGGGAAACGATTGTTCCATACTTAAAACATACCTAGTACATCGAGCCATTCTTCAGTTGGAACTTGATCTGCGTTTGCATCGTCCTTTTTGTCTTCTTCGTTTTTTGTCTTTCTTCCCCCAGTATCTTCCAGAGGAGGAGGCTCGTCATTTTCAATATCCTCCTCGTTTAAAAGCTCAAAGTCTTCCCCACTGTCCAGCAACGAGGTTCTCACATTATTCTTTGCTTTTAATCCTCTGTCCCCGTTTTCAGCGATGTCTATGGTTTCTTCTATTTCAGCCATTAAACTGGAAGCAATATCAATCAATATTCATAATTAGTCCGTTAACACAAAATTACGTTTACATGTATAAATATATCGAGGGTATCCAGTAACATTTGACGGCAAATAACAAACCAGAAGCACTACTAACATTACAGTGGCATAGCTAACGAGGCAGCTTGTCATCATCTGGCTATGTTGATGTGTATTATTTCACCACATTTGTTTTTGCAACCACAACCAAGCAAAACAATCATATGTTTGCAGGGGTTTCTGTCACGTTTAACCCACTACTCCCATGTCTGTAGCTCGTAGCATACCGAGGACATAGACGTTAGCGTTAGCTTTAATCTGATAGCTTTGACAGCAACAGCTAAACGGATACTTAGCGTAATTGATCCGAAGCACAAATAAACTAACCTTTACTATCTAAGTAAGTGTTTGCTCCGGTCCTCTAATAGCTCCCCTCTAAAAAGCAGAGATGAATTCTGTCTCGCATTGGCAAAATGATCCCCAAAATATATGGACATGCTCTTGACACCGTCCTAAGCTAACTACTGTGTCAACAACAAGCTGCTTCCTGTTAACCTTGGGCTCCCATGTTTCTATTGGTCATCTTTATCTCATCATCAGACAGGGAAGATTCCGCCTCCTTTTATGGTTAATAAGGTTCACCAGTCAAATCATATATACTTATTAGTATT
>JAVQKG010232637.1:0-13157 GCA_036025885.1 Hypseleotris bucephala
TCCAGAAAGTTAGAAGAAGATAGGGCAAAAACTTCCTGAGTTATTGCATTTACAAATTTAATCCTTAATTAATTAATTACTTAATTACTATTCATCGCAGATGTACCCAAATCGATACAGTCCTTATAGGGTCTAAATATCTGCAAAGTTTCAAAGTGATCCGGCATTTCGTTTTTGAGTCATCGCGGTCACACGGCCAATCTGCGGACGTGGACGCGGACGAACATGAAACCATATTATCGCCGAACGCAATTCTCGCGTTTCGCCGATGTAGTAATTATAGTTTTTCTTCACCCTCTGAAAACCAACTTTGTGAATAACTGTTAGCCACAGTGAATTCCATTCTTCTAATACAAATGGCACCACAACAGACAATAAGTGCAAAAATAATGCATTATTTCAACATATTTTGACGTGCTGATTTTTAATAGAGTGGTTGGAGCGCGAGCAGAAAAGACGTGTTATTGTATTGTTTCATTATTGTACAAAGCTGATGGTTTAATATCTTTTATGTTTTTGTTTTTTTTTTCATTACAAAAAGCCCCCCCAAGCACAGGCAAACACAATAGAGGCAGACCCATAGCTGGTACAAAAGCTCAGAAATTATAAAAATGATAACCCAATAATTCATCTCACAGCCACAATTGAACGCTATGTGTTTGCACATTCATGGAAGAGACTAGAAATGAAAAAGTGCTTCCTCCTAATGCCTCGGGTAAAAATAAAATTATGTGTGACATGTTAATACAGTGACCTTTTGCATCAGAAAACTATGTACAGTATGTAGTCAAACTCTTCATATGTTAAGAAGAATATACATCTTGTTTTTTCACTGTGATAAATAAAACGATACAATTAATTTTATTTCATAAAAGCTATAGGATTGTTTAGCTTGTTCAACTTGCCCTTTTCCTACATGGCCCAGCACTTGTCCCTTGATTAGCAGTCCAAGTTTTGGTGCTATAATCTCCATTTTATAGGCTACCATCATACGTGAAATTACAGTTTACTGTTAGTAGTTAGTTGGTTCTTTTTTATTTCGAGCAAGTGTGAAATATAACAAAGATACAAAAATACATCAAACAGAAGCAGAAAATAACTTAGAGATGTGAAAACTTCACCTGTACAAGTACACCAGCACATGTACACAATGCCATTAAATATATTTATTTAGAATGAAAAACTGTAAGTACCACATGCTGTATGTCATTTTTTCAAAATAGGCATAACATTGAAGTGCTTTTGATCCTGGTTTCAATATATTGTCGGAGGACAATACAGAATTCATGATTAGATTCTAATGCACGGCTATGATGTCTCTGCTGGAGGTATACATTTTCTCCTTTGAACTCGCAGATGTTTTGTGATGGCGTATTTCTCCATAGGGCCTTGTGCATTATGTTGCCTTGACAACAGACAGGGCTAATCAGCAGTCCAAGAGGAGGCACAAGTGCTGGGCCATAGGAAAAGGGCAAACTGGTGCACATATAAATGGTGATATCACCTGGACTCGGGGCTGTGATGTCTCTCCACTCTGATCTTCCCTCTGAATAATTTGTTGATGTTGTGAAGTCACATTTTCACACAGCCTGCACCGTGTTGCATATGTGTGTATGTGTGCTTGTGCTTGTTTGTGTATTTTGCCAGTGGTGTGGCAATCATAGGGAATAATACAGCACCGTGATTGCACACACTGCCCTTGAAAAAAAAGTATATTCCCAGTTGAACTCCAAACAGCCCGGAGCCCAACTCACCAAACCCAATATTTTTCCTGCATACAATCTGCTATAGGTAGACATGAAACAAACAGAGGGGGAACATTAGTTTCTTTGGATTAGAGTAGAACATGGATTGCACAGCATACTAATACAAATGTTGTTTATTGTGAGGTTTGAAGCTGAATACTTAATTAGAAAATTGTGAAACTGAAAGCACTGAAATACATACACTGACAGGCCACTTTATATCAACTGGGAACATCAAGTGGACATTTATAGTTTAAAAAAAATCAGCAAAGGTTTACAGAGAATAGTCCAAAAAAAGATAAAAAATAAGCAGGAAAAGTATCAAATATCTAAAATACAACCAAGCCTGCAGAAAAAAACATCTCTGAATAAGGATAATGGGCTATATCCCACACCAGGGCCACTTTATCAGGTACAGTTTACCTAATAAAGTGGCCGGTGAGTGTATAAACGCGCAGTGTATTCAGAGAAAATTAGATTTAGTGCATTCCAGGTTACCCGCTATTTCCATCCACATGTCTGCCAGTCTCGGAGTATTTTTTCTTGAAGCAGTTTCAGATCTGACATGCTTTTTCTTCTTGTTAAATGTCACTGACAGGTTTTGACATGAAAACTTAAGTTAGCAGTATTCAACCTGTCATACTGTATTTGTAAACAGCTTACGTTTCCTCCTGCGAGCTTAGGGGAGAGGAGGTGAAGCCTGACAGCAGACAAGGGTTTTTAACAAACATCCCCACATGCATACATAATGCCCCATTTCAAAAAGACAGCCTTTACCGCTCCATTTAATACAAAGCAGTTTTCTGTGAGTGGCCAGAGGAAACATTCTGTCCACATCCTCTGCATAGCAACACCCCATCCCAATATACTGTATGTATGTGGTATAATTGTGTGTTCATTGGATTTGAAGTCTAATGTAATGTTTCCATATGTCTTAGAAATAGTCTTATTTTTACCATTTGAATCATATTGTAAAGGTCATATATGAAAGAGTCAAAAATACACTCGCCAGCTATTTTAGTGAAAGTTGTTAGTGGTGCTGACTCCGGTGGTATTCACTTAAAGGTGCAAGGTTGATGGTTTCAGTCCTCATTCTGACCAGATCATAATGCTGTTGTGTCCTTGGGCAAGACACTTCACCTACCACACCTGAATGTTTAAATCAGTTTTTCACAAACTTTTTCAAACCGTGGACCACTTTGGCATAAAGAAAGCATCTGCAGCCCACCTCACTGAATAGAGATTGATGGAAAATGATAGGTTTGTGGATTGTCAAAGTTAAGGCTACAGTCTATATTTTGGCTGCATTTGATTAGTTTTTACTTTAGAAGTCAACTTTGTGCCTATAAAACTGTGAAGTATTGAAGAAACAGTAAATGAAATGTGATCTCTTTCTGACATGTTCTTGCGGACCACTTAGGGCCTTTCACGGGCCACTAATAGTCCCCGGACCACAGTTTGAGAAACACTGGTTTAAGTGTGATTATCAATGAGTGGTCAAAGGTATCTCTACCAAGTCTCTTTCAGTCTGCCCCAAGACATCTGTGGCTTGAGAGGAAGCCAACCACCAACCTGTGTGTGATACTGAAATATGGACTCATCTTTTATTCATAGAAACCCTGAGGTCTGCTGTATGTAGTTTGTGTATTTATCACAGTTGTGATGATTTACAGTAATGAGAAGAGGATTTCTCTGCAAATGTTTCCATGCAGAGTCAAGTTTCTCAGATGAATCTATCTCATGATGGATTGCCTAAAGTTTTCTCTTGGAGAAGGTGAACAAACTTTAAGCAGTTGGCTACATCAGCGGCTACATACTGTGTCCGTGACGCGTGTATATTGATTGATGTAGCTTAGCCGCGCTATTGCTGTCCTACACAGCAGCAGCAGACAGGGGCTCGATAGAAATCCAGTGGATCTCAATGGCTCAAGCAGGTTTAACTCATCAGCAGAAGCGCAGTCTATCAGGGCCCCAGGGACTTGGACTAGGCATACATCAAGGGCAGGTGTGAGCAGACAGGTGACCCCCACCACCTTTGCCCTTCCACTATCTGACCTTGGAACGAGATTTCTGTCTTCGAGCTCCGACTTAAATCCTCCCCACTAGATCAATTTGATGATGTATGGAGGTTTAGGCGCGGAAGCCAGGGATAAGAGCTCAATATCGAAGTGTAAAGAGACACATGGGAGTTGGGGGAACAGTGAAGTCACCTCGCCTGTTTTTTTTTTTTTTTTCACGCACACTTTAGATGTGCTTAATTCAGCAAAAAAGTGTGAAAATATATAATCCTGGCTTAGCAATACAGATGCCGTATTTGTATGTGTAGTTGTGAATAGCATTTACTGCCATATTCCCCATATATTACTGGGCTACAACTTAAGTCACAGTAATTATAATTTCAGAACTGCCAAAACTTCACCGTCACTATGGCAACACTTGTCTGAACCTGTTGTATGATGAGAGATACAGATTTGACCTCCAAATTTAAAACTGACATTGACAGTATGGCAACACTGCAAGAAATGGTGTAAATCTGTTTACAGTAAGTATTTATGTTAATCAAGTGATAGTACTCAATTTTTCATATATTCCTGCAACTATGGGCTTTAGGCACACTACATCTGTTGGTTATGGACATGGAAAAATAAAACATTAATTCAGAAATGTATAAATAAATGAGAAAACACTTGCTGTACTGGGTATATTCTGCTGCCAATGTTTTTGCACCACTTATTCCAGTACTGAACAAAAAGTGTGGAAAAGGTACATTATATTACTTGAGTAAATGTTTATTTTCCACCTAGGCTGCACTTATGTTCAGCACAGTTATTTCCACTGATTTTATTCTCAAAGCCATTTAATGATATAATGTGTCATATGGTGACAGCCTTTGCCCATATGTTAAGCACAAGAGAGTGAGGACACATAAAACATATAAAGAGTCCTATTATCTTGCTTGTGAAGCATTATCACATTAACCTCCATGTCTTTGATTCATATAAATGTATATCACATTTCGTCTCTATGTGGCACATGTGGTTGAAACATTAACCAGGTGGTGGTTGGAGATTTCTCACCTTTGGAAGCAGCGAGAGTAAGCAGATGGCAGGCCTTTAGGGTCCAGAGCACATTGTCGACAACGAATTACAGACCAGAGGGAAATGGGACGGCTGATAACCTCCATTCTATGGTTCCATCTGCTGAATCCTAAGCAAGGACACAAGACTCAGACACTTATGCCTTGTAAAACTCATGTAACATCATGCCATCAGGACTAGTGTTTTACATACCAATGGTTTTAGACATTTGTGGTCTATACTGTGTTATTGTCACAGATGTAGATCACACCATAAAGACATGTAAATAACATAGCCATTTTTATGTAAAAATGTAATGGATCTTTTTCACAATAAAAGTAAAGGAGACAAATAAAAGTGTTCTTATAAAGCCCTTTTGGCCGGTCTGAAAGAGCTATACAATTAAGTCTGTTATTTTCTAATTCAAACCAGTGGTGATAAGCTACTTTGTTGCCATAGCGGCAGCCTCACCAGCCATCACCAAACAGAGCACAGTAATCCCACATTCACAACAGCAGTATAAACCATCATCTATGACCCACTGCCACCCCAAATTTAACTAGAAAGCACTCGGAGAGCACAGACCTCCGCCACCACAGCTCATTTCCATGGATCATTCACCACAGACCAAAACTTAATCAACTTGAAATTGGAGCCATATTTTTGAACAAGTTGTTCAAGTAAAGAAAAATACTGGATTCAGACGATGTTTTCAATCACCCAAAATTGAATCAATTGTTACTTGAGTCATTTCTGACCTGAAAACTTTATCCATATCAGTGCAGTACTCATACAGATCTGTATGTTTTCGTTTCTAGCAGACAAACCAACAAACAGGGGTGAAAACATAACCTTCTTGCTTGTCTTTTTACTAAATATGTATACAAAAGTTAGTTTTGTTCTCAGACATGTTTATTATTTTGAATGTGTAAAGTCTATATCACATATTGTTTACTTTGAATTGGCTGTTTGAATGATCCATGAGCCATTACTGATTGAAAGCTCATAGTAATCTTGTGATGGTGTAGTTCAAATGGATTAAAAGTGGTGTTTCTACCTTGTCCACTCAAAGCCACCACTGTGTGTTTCAGGACATCAATTCAAAGCCCATCTGTGTGGCTCTTAGGGTGATCTAGAAAGAAAAGCATGCAAAGGCAATTGTCAGAAACACGTGCCAAGCCGCCATCGCCATTGCTTTGTCCTGTTGAAACAAAGTGTCGCGCCATGTTCTGTATATTCACCGCAGTTTACAAAAGAGCCTCTCCAGCACAATGCAAGGCTATCTCAATCCAATTGTGGTAGTGTTCTCTGAATCAAATAGTAAAGAAATAGTGTTGTATCTAATTGCAGTTCACTCGCATTATCCTCCAACTGGGTGCAATCTAGCTCTATTCATAGCTGTGGTAATCAGTGTGCCGGAGAATTACTACCAAACATAATTCAAGCTGTTATAATTACAAAACACACATTGGCATGGGTCTACAAAGCCTGGAAAATAAACTCTTTACATATTTTTATGTGGTTTTCAAACTGTGGGATGGGTCTGTTGGTGGTACGTGGGCTGTTTATAGTGGCCCTTAGGAGTCTACAGCTTCAAGTCTATATTTAAATGAATGTAAAAGAAGTTACTTTATAAGCCTGCTCTGGTAAAGGGGTTCAATTTGATTTCTAGATCACTGCTTATTCACCAAGGCAAGAAAAAAGTAAAATGTTTCATGTTGTTAGTTTAGATTTTTTTTTTCATTGGCATAATGCAAAAAAAGAATTTGATTGTGAATAACTGCTGTACAATTTGTAGCAATTTTTTTTCAGTGCATAGCTTTTTCCTGGTTTGGGGACAGTTTAGGCCTGGTTTAGAACTCATGGAAATCTGGCTTTGTCTTTGTGTAATCTTAATGTTGTCTTGGTTAAGTTCTGGTGTAGATCTTGACTTAGTTCTGTAGACCTGGTTGACTTTTAGCTCAAAAGTAAAACTATGTCTGAGCTAGTCTAAACTAGCTCCTGGCTTGGGCCTAATTTACATCTGGTTAAAATTAGTTTTGTACCCGATTCATTCCTGATTGAATCTTGACTTTTGGCTCATTTTTGTCTAATAAACTATTCCCTGATGTGACACTTGGCGTGAAAACTAAAAACCAATATTTAAGTAGAGGGGTGGACATTTTTATTCCAGACTCATTCCGCCTAGATGAAAAAGGCTGTCACACACGTTATATTAAAAGCCCCTGTTTGGATGTGACAGGAGGTCCTCTGCCGCCCCACTTCTATGGAGCACGGGTACAGTACCAAATCAAAGGCCCGAGTGAAACAACAGCTGTTTGTACTTATGTAATGGCTGCAGGATGACTGTTCATATCTCGGCTCATTGAAGCTGTCACAAATCATTAATCACTCCGCTGTCTTTGGGGCCACACTGTCAAGTTGGTTTAGGGCATCTGTGGCTATAGACTATATAGAAGGACACATGGTTTTATCAGGCTATTTTCACCTGCAAACTCTTTTATTTGAATAATCTGTTGCTTGCATGATTCATAATATAGTAATGTTGCTGCACTCGCCGGCCAATTTTAGTAGACAGTGTGCATCTAAAAAAGTCTCTTGTGTGGTCTTCTCCTGCTTCATGTTTTGTTACCTGGTACCAATCGCAGTCTCACTTTTGGGTTAAGGGCGGACAATATGACAAAGAAATCAAATTGTGATGTGAATTTGTGAAAATCAAGCTAAGTTAGGAAGATAGTTGAATCGTAATACAGTGCACTCTGCTCTTCACCGTCATTTTTACAAAGCTGGTGTTCATTTTAATGAAAAAAGTAAAATAAATATGATTTATTTAGCAGTGGTCTTCTGGGTAAAGCAAAAATCGTGATCTTGACTTAATAAAAATCATATTACATTTTTACCATACCACCCACTTCTACTTTTGGCATCTATAGGGACCACTTCTACTTTTGGCATCTATAGGAACCACTTCTACTTTTGGCATCTATAGGGACTACTTCTACTTTTGGCATCTATAGGAACTGCTACTTACTTATTTTCAATCACTTATATTAAATTATATTTATTCCTTTTTCTGATGGTAAGGTTTGTCTTCGCTGCATAAATCTTGACTGGATGTAACCAAGCCATTTAGCTATATGAGCTTACATGTTGGAAATTAGGTATACCTAACAAAGTGGCCACTGTGGGTATACTAGCATCTTCCCGAAAGGAAAAGACAGGACATTGAGGGGTTTGATTATCTCTTGCTGATGCCATCAAGGGGCTTAAGCACTGATGAGCCCTTAAGTAATTGTAAGACATTTAGAAGGGAGGCTATATGCCCTCTACTGGTACACAAGCCAATTGTAATATACCATCAAAATTGATGCAAGATTGTACAGAATGTTTTAAAATCTTTATGTGTGGAGTCTATTTCATGTACTTCGGGCCTATAAGATGTCACAACACCTTACACCCGTTACACCTAAAACATGCATACAATAGGCACACAACCATTCCCATTCATTTCCTATGGGCAGTTTTATTTTACTGTATGCCCTCTACTGGTCCTAAAGCCAATTGGAGAACAAAGTATTTAGATGAATGCTGTTAGCCATTGTCCCCCATATTTCCATTCATGAAATGGTCTTCAAGTTGAGTTAAGATTACCTTTTATTTCAAATTAATGGCTCTGGCCCTATATGTGTGTGGCTTCATTTAACTAAGTGCTATTTTATTTGCCCCACCATTGCTTATATTTTACTAACAACAAGTGAATAATTAATGCGCTGAACCATTAAAGTGAGATGTACAGTTTAGCGCGGCTCATAATTGCTTTTTCAAAGAGACTAGCCTTGGAGGTAATTAGAGGTCGAAGTAAAAACACTAGAAGCATTGAGATAATCAGACGGCCATTAATACCTTGGGAGTCGTATTCTGTTATCGCACTGACCTCTTATTAGAAAAAACAACACTCCCTTGGGTGATATGTGAGGTGTTTAGATACAAAGTGTTACCAGATTGATTAGTGCAAAAGGTCACAATGTAACACTCCTCCCAGCAAATTTGTGGCAAACAAAGTTATCGACTGAATAAAAATGGATAGCAACATAGTTTTCAGCACTTGTTTAGTAGCACACTAGAGTTGACCAAACTAATTAAGCACTGTTTTTTTCTCCCTGTAACAGAATAGGCTTTCAGTGCCTGACCTTTTTTAAGGGGGCATTGACAAACCTGTGATAGAGTGTAGATTTCACTATGTAGAGAAAACTCATATTGATAAAATGAAGAGAGATAAAAGGTAAAAATGAATGTCTGAAAGGTGTTTTTAGTGGTGAAATCAATTATCAGTGCATATTAGTGGGTGCAGAATGATGGTGTTAAAATCTTTTTCAAACCTTGCAACTATACAGAAGATATCATTTATACATGTCTTCTGATTGAATTGTAGATGTCTGGACCTTATAAAAGCTACTTCGGGCTTTAGGCAGAGTACATCTGAGTTAGTAGCAGGGTTTACACTGGAGATATGCAGACAGACAACTATTCACTCATAACCTAGGCCCTATAGTGGGATAAATGCTTAGATCCTTTTTGTGCTAACCGCTCCTCAGCTGTGTCCCTCTTTTATTCATTTAGTATGCTGAAATTCCTGTTGTTTTATAACTATTGGCATAACTACTTCAAATGTAAGAATGTCTGTGCTTTGTGTTTTCAGTGGTCAAGTAAGCTAAGTCTTATACAACTCTGCGAAAATAACATTGTCATCTTTCAACAAGCTTAGTCCACAGTTTTCATGAATGATGTGCAACATAAAATCATAACCGGGTACAATGGCATCCATTAAACTCCAGCTCCTTTTACTCACAATGAGAAAAGTCACCTGCAAATAATGTCTCCATCTATCTACATGTTGTCCATTCACTTTCACTGCTTTGAGAACCATGTCAGCTTTATTTACTCTTCCCACTATTTACCCACAGTATTTGAGCTTTGGTAATTGATTGCAATATGCCAGACACATGTCTTTTCACTGAGAAGCAGCTAGACGGCATCCTATTTTAATTTTATTTTTTCTTCCTTTAAAACCTTAGAAAACATCAAAGCCAGAAGATTTAATTAACAATGTGAAGACAGTGTGTGTTTGTGTGTATGCGAGTGTGTGTGCATGCATTTTGGCAAATTACTCTTTGCTTGAGAATAGGAGACTTATCAGGTCCATACAGACATCGCTGCACACCTCAAAAGAAGTGCTGTTGACACAAGGAAATAGAGGGAAAAAACTGCATGTCTCCCCTAGACAGAATTATCCACTTCACAGGTATTTGCAGTTTGCAGTTTTCAGGTTTTGGAAAATTAATACCCTTTCTTTTTCTTCTTCTGCCAGCGGTTTACCATTCTTTGTTGTGTCCGCTGTGAAGTTGAGGGAGGAGCAGCATTTTGAATTGTTTATGAAATATTATGGCCATGGCACTTTTTCAATTGTTGATGGTTGCTTTTAACTAGAAAGCGTTTTGTAATGGTTATTCTGATTTATGAGGAGAGCTACAGGTGAAAACAGTTTGTCCATGCAAGACCTAACATTTTATATATTTTTATTTATTCAGGATCCCCATTACTGCAGCAACAACTACTCTTCCCAACATTGACTTTAGGCCACTTTGCACCAATTAACTTTTAAGCTTTCACACTAGAAATAAAATGTCCAAATCATGGTAAATCACGGTAAAGCTTGTGTCTGTATAATTATTCTACGGATATTATTTTATTATTGTTTAAATATTTATTATTATTTTATTACTTCGGAAATCATTGTATGGACATGCTACAGACATGTCCTTAAAACAAATGCCTTTTCAGTATTTTTACAGAATTTTTTCTTACAGTGACATTTCTAATTGACTTATTTATATTTTCATTCTTAACCCTTTTTTGTTTTTTTGCATGATAAGATATAATAAAGTATATTTAATAAAATACACCAAGAGTTCTCAACATGGCTCCATCTTAGTTTCAAACATTCAGACAAGTTTCACTATGATGTCGTCTAAAAGAATGAGTGTATGTGTACAAAACATTCATGTGACAAGTTATATTTTGACTATGAAAAACAGCTCAGGTGAGAGTGAAATTGCCAGCTGGGCATGATAATCACTTCAAATTCAAATTGTTTTAAAGCAGTCATTTATCAAATAATAGTGCATGTGCTGTCAGAGGTTGTTATTTTAGCTCCAGATGAGGTATGATGCCTGATTACATTTCCCTAATGAATAATGAATGGGAAACAGTGATGGTCACACACTGGCAAATTAGTAAATGGCTTTCTTTTACCTGTCAAAAAGACTGATGCTTAACCTGCCTTTGTTAAGTATATCTCCAGGGTGATGGCTCCCTCAATGCTACAGTAAATCAAGTTCATGATCCTAACTTTACACCCCCACAATAGGGCTGCTTGATATTACAATATGATACAGAAGAACTATGTTGAATATTGCAGTTAGATATCACTGCATATATTTGAATATGTCAATTTCTATGAATAAAACTTCAGTGTCAAACCAGGTGAGAAACAGATCTACTCGAAAGCACTAACTAGAAAGCACCCTGAGAGATCATACCTCTGCTAAGGAAGCTAATTTCCATGGATCACTGCAAAAATTTAATCACATGGTCTTTGTGTAATTTCTGACCTTCCCTGAAAATTTCATCCAAATCGGTGCAACAATTTTTAAGTAAAGTTGCTAAAAGATGCCATGCCGTTTTGTTTTTTGGCCACATGGATATTATTCTATTCTATTATTGTGATAACAGTGATTATATTTTGTGCAGCCATACCCCACACACATAGTTCAGTCACCTCAACAGCATGTTTTCAGGTTTTGACAATTTTGACTATCAACATCTAGGACCTAGCCTCTTCCTTATCCCTCTTCGATTTGCATAAGCTCCAAGATATTGTTTAATAAAGTTTGTCATGGTGGGAATAAAAATGAAAACCAGAATGTAAGAGTAGGAATCTAGTGTGACAGAGACAAGAGGATTCAACATGGGAACCCAAACTATTTTATTCCAATCTTGGAGGTGACACTTTTAGCCAATCCAGTCTCATGTTTTTGTTGCAGTGCTCCTCCTTCCACTTGACATTTCTGGGTCGGAAAGTGTCTGTTACTGCCTGCCATTAGCATGTTTCACAAGATTCCCCATCTAAATCATGTGCACACCAGAGAAGAAATCTTGCTCTATTATTCCAGTCAAGAACAATAATAGGTCTCTGCAGGTAAAGCAAATGGAAGCAGTGGAAACAGAAATGTCACATCCACTTTGGTTATTAGAATGTTGCTGATAAATAACTGTACTTTGCTAATACTAGCCTTTGAATGACTGTGTGATAATTGTTGAGGAATTGAGGAAGCATCTAGCAGCTCTTTATAATTTACTGAAGTCATTATTTTAATTACAACTCATATCAATCATGAATGACCTTTGGTTAAATGTAGTCAGGTCTGTTAGAGAATAATGCAGTCACAACAAAAGACAAGCACTTAAGTAACTTAATCACTTTTCAATGTCAGGTAAGAGAGTTAGAGCAGGTAGTCTATGGGTTGGCTGTTCAATCTTCACTCCAACCAGTTTGTACTGCTTTTGTGTCTTTAGGCAAAACACTTTACTTAACTTTCCTGAATGTGCCACTGTGATTATCATGATGTGTTTGTTCATTATTATGCATGGCTGTCACCTGTCTGTCAGTATGTCCCAGGGCGGCTGTGGATTCAGATGTAGTTTACCACCAACATTGTGGGGTAAATGAATAATGCACTCAATTATCACACTTTGAGAGTCTAGAATGGTACAAAGTAAATGCATTATTATTATTGTCACGAGGAAAATCAAAACAATGCATTTATTAATATCACCCCCCCACTTGATTGATCTTGTTTATTTTGGCTGATGTGTTTTGTGGACTGGGTTTGTCTGGGAGCTGTGCTGGTGTGATAGGGTTATGTGAATGTCATCAATCAGCATTAACCATGAGCAGAAGATATTGACTGGTGATTTACTGCGGCAGACTCAGTGACTGAAAAATGAAAGGCAGCGCTGTGGTGATGGTGGAAGCATCACCAGACACTCTTGATTAGCACCTTATTGGGTCGCCATGGAAGCTTTTGATTGCATTAGATGTCAATATCACACAAGTGTTTTTTCTGATATAGGAAAGGCCCTGAGTTTTAGGCAGTATTATAGTCATTATTACCTTGTTACTATAGGGTGAATTCTGTGCAATATCTACAAATAGGTTCACATGTATTAATGTTGGTTTATATTGCAGTACTGTTGAGTAGATGTCAGAACTGAC
>JAVQKG010232640.1:0-12057 GCA_036025885.1 Hypseleotris bucephala
TGTGAAGTAGTACTGGGTACATGAGATGGGGGGTGGAGGGGGGGTGGGGGGGTGGGGTGGGGGGGGTTGGGAGCTGGGAATGCCATGGTTTTTTACAGGGAGGGGGAGGGACGACCTTGTTACCAGCTAGGACTGCTAAAAATCTAAAGTACTGGGGGATAGTTAAGGTCTAGTACAAGAGTGAAATGTAAAGTCAAATGGTAAGCCCAAGTCATTCATAAAACCATATAAGCAAGTACAGGTACATTCTAAGGCCCAAAGAAATGTATCAAAGTAAATGTTTCCTCTGACATATTCTGTTTTACTCCTTGATTCAATTAATACTAAACTGTATGTTTTGTCACATTCTTTAAGTCTTGCTTCAATCCTGTTTAGTCTTAATTTTTACTCTTGTCACAGTGTTAGCAGGCTTTAGGCCTTTTTGGTTATTTTAGTTCTAAAATAGCTGTGGGAACATACTAGATTTTGTCCTGGTTTTGCCTTCATTTAGCACTGGCCAAGTTGAAGTTCACATTTGTTTTAGTCTATCATTTGCTAACTTGTTATCTTGCTCTTCATTTAGTCTTGCCGCTTAATACTTGCAGTTAGTCCTGAGTTTGGTTTAGCTTTGGTAGTTTTATTATAGATGTGGTGCTAGATTTTCATTTAGCACTGACCAAGTTCAAGCTCACTTTTGGTTTATTCCACCATTTATAATAACTAGACCTACATTTAGCAGTGGCTGTGACAAATTATTTGTTTAAAGAAGAAAAAAACAATATCCCAAAACAATACCACGCAAAGACCTCAGCATAAATCCTCTATGTAAGCTTTGGAAAACCCCTCCCATTTATACCCACTACCCCCCACTACCCCCTAGTGTCCAAAAATAGACATAGACCGACATCCACGTGCCGGGCGTGATAAACCTATCAACCTAAAGTTAGTATTCCTCAAATACACGATGAGACAGACATATCCCCAGAGAGAGAGAGAGACAGAGAGAGGGTTGTGCAGACGGCCGATCGAGGTGGAGCGAGGAGGGGAAAGAGAGGGAGGGGGGGAGCTGGTAGACTGAAGTGCATTTGGTATTCAGCCTAGGCTAGTATTTATCTGTCTGCTGGCTGTCTAGTCTGGTCTGGCCTGTTAGTGGTGTCACCCTGCGTGCTCCCCGGGGGACTAAATTGACGCGGCGGACACAGACAGACAGTGTGTGTGTGTGGCTGTTGTACGTTATGTGTGTTTTTTTGTGTGTGTTTGTGGGTCTGCGGATGAGAGGATGTCTGGATGCTGTGTGCTTGTCTGGCTGTGCGTTTTATATTCATATATGTGGGTGTCTATTTGTAAGGGTAAATATTACAGTGACCTCATAAATGGTCATAATAAATATTGAGGGCTCCAAGGGCTGAACATGTTGTATGTTATCCAAAGGCTATGATGGCTTTAGACTATTTGGACTAAAGCAGAGTCAACATTGTCTGAATCATTGGAAACATATGGATCACAAATGCATGGTCAGACTAATGTTGTTGGCCTTACAATACCTATTAGCGGTGTGACAAAATATTGATATTCCGATATATTATGACAGTGTATCAATATTGCGGGCTTCTGTATCGATTTGTTGGAATTATAAAATTTAATATCTAAAATTTTTCTCAAAGTTAAAATCTGTCTAGGAATTTCTTATTACGAGAAAGTAGACTTGATTGTGAGTTACAATTGAAGTATTCATCATTCTAATTATTACATTGATAACGTATTTTATAAATTTTCACCATATTGTGAGCCATGTATCACATATCAAAACGAACTGTGGGGTACCCTGTGATTCCCAGCTCTAATACATAGACATAATATAGTAGTTAATCCCACCACAGGGGATTACAAGCCAAAGTATAATTTGTGCTGGCCCCAAACCTAAATAAATAAAGGTTAGATCAGAAAACAAGACATCAATTACCAGTCCAGTCAATTGGTGGCCTACTGGTGTAACTGGGAACACTGTGTATAAGCATGATATTAGAAGAAGAGTTAAAATAGTCTAAGGCCAATTTTATTGTCAAGACCAAGGTCATGACACAATGGACGGAATCCTTTGAAACGTGTTGTAAATGTAACAATGCATGCACAGACCTTGCCTAAATGCCAACTTAAAATTGGAGTGGTTAATGCTTGGTGAAGAAGGGAGTTGTTGGATTTGCAATTGTGTGATATTTGTCAAATGTCAAATTTGTATCCAGTAACATTCATAACACCAACAAAAAGGCTGGGCCAGATTTCTCAGAGTTTAAATTCAAGTCTAAGGCGATACCAACCCGATAAACACAACTGCATGAAGATACAACTACTTACCATTTTAGATAAAACCATTCAAATTGGTCTATAAAACATTTCTCACTGAATGAAAATGGCTTGAAGACTTTCTAAAACTATAATTGAACAAATCTTAGGAACAGTTTCTCATGCTTCAGGTTGAGTAGATTTTATTTCACTGATGTATGTGCAGCCATAAAATGCTTTTATTAACCCATCTAACGTTTATGTAAAGCTATTTTACCCAATCTGTCCAAATCCAATCAGATGACTGCCAGATGTACACTGTATGATGGCTTTTCTCCAGTCTTCCTGGTCCAGAAGATACCATCTAAAATTGGTGTTTGGAAAATGCCATTTGTCATACCTTGGATTTTCATTTAAACTATAAAATCTTGGAAATGTCAGTTGTCAAACTACTGTATTTAGAGGATTACAGTCTCTCAGTTATAGCTTGTCTGCATTGGTAGCTTTGAGGGTTTGTCAATTTTTATTGTTGTTTTTTTAGACTCAATGATAACTAGATATATAGCTTTTAATATTGCCAGTTGGTTAAGACACTTGCTACGTATTGGCTGTTAGAATGTGTTATGACGAGCTTTAATATGGAAGCATTGTGTATTATAACACCTATCCAGAATACCAGAATTACCCTTTTCAGCAATTACTTTCCATTTCTGCAGTAGTGTCCTACCTGTCTCTGATTTCCCAGAAGGCCCACCGTTTTTTCTCAACTCAACTTTTAGGACAAAATGTTTCATTTGCTGCTAAATATTTCAGTCACAATAAGTTGAGGATAATTGAGTTCTAGGTAAAATCTAGTGCCTTACAAACAGAATAACCTGGTTTTAAATGTCCTAGGTTCATGATATGCTGTAATATCAATGTAGAGTTAATGTTCATTTTCCATCAATTTTACCCAAAAGTGGAATGTATCATTAACTTTTTGTGTGGTCATAGTGTTGTGCCTGTACAGTCGGTTAATATGGGTCATAAAAGTGTAGACAAACAGACAAGCTTTATTTTATCCACATACAGTATACAGTATAGAAATATTCACAATGTCCATGCTATGAACCTCTATCCTCAGCATCTCCATTGCTATTGTTGCTTTTGCTGACGAGACAGCAGTGGCTCAATTTGTTGCTTCAGTAAAATTGTGACAGCTGCCAACCGTTTTCTAAATTACATCAGGGTCACGCATCTATTTTTTTCTTCTTCTCTGAAAGTGTCACTCTGACTCTTCTTATGGCTCGAGTCAAGAAAATATTTTGCATGATGGGATTCAGAAGTTGACTGGTGATGCAAGGCTTAATGCACAACATCTGTCGGAGGTCTCTCTCTCCTTGGTTTCCTCCATTTTTACTTATTTCCTTTCACAGAGGTCCATTTCTTTTTATTACCTTGGCTTACCAGCATTTTCAGAGTGTTATACCTCCCGCCAGCTTCATGCACTCACACAGTTTGACAGTCAAAGCCGAGATGAGATTTTTTATGTATGGATAAAATACAATATCAACTTTTATGTTTTTTTTGCTGCAGGTTTTGGTGCCATGACATACACTGAAAAGGCTGCTTTGTTCATCTGTAGACTATAGCTCTAGGTACATGATGTCATTCAGACTGAGTGCTAAAGGGGGTTATTTTGAAAGGTTGTTATTTCTATTTCATACATTCATATGTCATGTATGTATATCTGGTTAAAGCAACACAGTGTAACTTGTCAGGCTATAGGCCTACCAGAGGACATTGTCTGAAAACTCTGCTGCCAACATGAACAGGATTTCTGTTTAAAGTCCTAAGTTGAGTATTTCATCTCACAGCATAGTAGAGGCCTGTGTCTTAGAGTTTCACTGGGCAATGTTAACAGTTGTAGAGCTGTAATAGGCAGAGGCGGTTCTCGGGACTGTTGAGGGCCAAAGCAGGAGTTACTCAAGCCCTCAAATGCACATTTATCTGACTGGAGGCATAGCAGAGATATACTGTCCTTCTACATATTTTGCAACAAATAAATATTTTTCAAAAGTCATCAAAAGGTATTTTATTCAGATTATTTCTCTCTACATTTGAAGCATAGTCCTTTTTTCAAACACTATCCAGAGAGTATACTGTAAAAAGTTGACTTGTGGTTAGCTGTTGCACTTAATACTCTGCTTTCCCTTGGGGCCACAAGAACCCCCCGTTTGTTTAACCTGTTACTACTGTTGCAGAAATGATCTGTTACTGAATTCATCTGTGACATTTGTGGTGACTTTTATACCAATGGAAAAAAGGTTCTACTAGCTGTAGGGTCCTGTTTTAGTGGTAGAAAAGGATATAACCCGGTAAACTATTTTAGAACATTCTTTTTCCTTAATAATTTATATATTACCAATATTTGTTTACAATTTCCTTTTAAGTGTTATAAAGATATTTTATATTAAATAAGTAATATTTATAAATATGTTAAAAGAGTCTTCTAACTACTTACATTCCACTTACATTTCCACAAAATTTGATTCCACTGTATACTAAGCTTTGATGCAGGTTTAGCAGAAAGCTTCCTAATGTGTGTGCTATAGGGGCCTGGGCCCTGCTGCTGTCCTAGAGTGGCATGCAGAGCCTTTCTCCGATTTGAACAGCCTGGTTTATTTATAGCCTGCAGACAGTCCTGGCTGGAGAGTGTTTGTGCGTGTTGGGTGGGAGTGTTGCACTGTTAAGTTAGACTCACAGAGGAAGTGTTGCTGTTTGGAGAAATTGGAGGTGGGGCGGGGGTGAGTGTGGTGAGGGTTTGGCCTCTGTGCTGCACATGTGCCCCACAACCACCCTCCCGGTGCAGGGGGTCACCTCAAGGTTAGCCCCTTCAAAGCATGGTCTTCATTGGCTGCATCCAGGCCATGACAAGGGAGTGAAACTCGAAGCCTCCCTCACCCATTAACCCACCCCTGAATAACGCAGGGTGCAGGCTGCAGGCTCCCATACATGTACGGGGCCTCCCTCCCTCCTCTGTGCTGCTGCTCTCTCATTGCCATTGTCAGAGCGCGACCCGGCCGTCTGCTAGCTCTGAGTCAGGTCAACCTCACCACCACCACCCACACCCGCCCCACGGCAGACCCAGCCATGTGTGCACCCACCCTCTGCAAGCACTCTCACAGACATACAGTAAAAGTCCTGTCCCATCCCTTTCACTGTGGTGCCTTCAGGGCCGCCTGGGACAACACAGTTTTCTGCTTTCATAGACCAACGTTCAAGTTCATGTGTGCTTATGAAGTGCTTAGAGAGGCATGGCCAGCCCAGATTGTTAAAACTAAGGTGTTAAAAAATAGCTTGGGTTTTGAGAATATGAGCAATAATAATAGCTGTGAAGACCTTACATATAATTAAAAAAAAAAAATCAATCGGTTGTTAGTATCACATTATTACAATGTTTAAATAAGCCATGTAAATATTGCATAGGCACATATTTTGGCAATGGCTAAAGTAAAAATAAAATGTATGTTTTATACTGTTTTTGTTAGTATCTTCAATGGTGCATATTTCTAAACTGCTATTAATAAGAAATTTATTGTAATACCAGATTAACCACTAGCTATAATAATAAAAAAAATACCACACATTAACCTCTATACATATACTCATTACTAATTAATACTATAAATGTCCCATATACTCATTACTAATTATTACTATAAATGTCCCATGTGCTTTAAACCCTATTTACTCTTAAATGATATCAAACACAAGCATGGTAGTATAATTTCTGCATTTGTGGATATAGCCAGCTTTGGACAATGAGCAATTAATGCCTTGTGTAGATAATATATGCAAGATCCTTCATGAATATTAACTCCAGACAGCAGCACTGCACCAAGCCTTGGCTGAGGCAGAGGGGCCCTCCTCAAACAAAATAGCTCATTATTCATTTAAATATGCTATGGACCCAGACAAACAAATGTGAATATAGTTGGGCATCGTCTGGTCTATTTTACATGTCTGATGGGGAGTAGCATGGATTTGTTTGTGTTGTAATGGCCACCTTTGAAATAACTGGTACGCTCACAACTGCATAGTAGGCTATTTAAACAGAATGTTTTTGACCATTCTGGTCTAAACCAGAATGTAATCAGGTCTAAAACTAACAATCCTGTATTGTGCAAAATAAGTGACATACTACCTCAAAATGGCAAAGCCCCTACAGTTGTTTCTCAAGAGAGCATTTTTTTCCAGGCTACATAATGAGCAGAAAGTGCGTCTGAGTCATTCTCAAGTTTTAGAAAGTGGAATCACGGCCTGACTCATGTATCTGTAGAAAAACCCAGACTTTCCCAGTTTGGTGGGAGGTGTTAAACTGTAGACTAGGTCAAAAATTGGGCAATTCCGTCTGTTCTTGAAGGCAGCACTCCTCTCTTCTCCTGTCTGGCCCGCCTTTTCTGCGTTGTGACTGGCTGACACGCGTGTCGGTCTGTTTGTGGGCGGGTCTCGAGCGAGCCGTGTCTGCTCCGCTTTGGCACAGAGAGGACAGCTGCTCTCGGTGGTGGAGGAAGGAACGGAAAAAAAAACTCTACAATGCGTTAGTCAAATGCAATGGCTGTTCCCCAAACCTGCTTCTAACTCAGTCCTAGAGCAATACCTCGGTGAAAATGGCGTGAGATCGACGGTGGAGATTAAGTCGGAAACTGTGTGGAGTTACTCGCAGCGGCGCACTGTGCTGCCGCTGCCTGGAAGTTTTTTGTTGTTTTATCGTCGGGGGGCCGTGGCGGTGGCTCTCTCCCAGGAGCGGTGTCCAGCTCTGCCCAGCCCCATGCAAAACCTAACGGCCCCCGGCGGCCCTGGCAACTCCAATGTCACCTGCTCCTGCAACTGCACCGCTTCCCAACCACAGGGAATGGAGATATGTGAGTACCCTATACCCGCTGATTCGCCCTGTCCTCTCTCTCTTCTTCTACCCGGAGACTTTAGTTTAGTTAATCGGGTTCATGCGCACTCTCCAGCGTCGCGACAGCAGGACAAAAAAATCAGACTTCTTTATCCAAGACGCTAAACCAGTTCTTAGCGCTTAGTGCGTGGCTGTAGCCTAGTATTGTGTTGCATAGGCTTTGGATAGTAACTAGCGGGGCATACAGGGGGAAAGTTAACTGTCCCATACCAATAATGTACATTCAAATCGTCCATCTTCTATGAGTCACAGTTGCGCTAGAGCTGCTCTCCTCTCATGCGTAAAAGTAGGCTACTGGACTAATTGTTTGGATTTAATAGCGGTCAGTAGCCTATGGTAAATTGTTCAGAAATAGACTACAAGTAAGACGACTGGAGTAACTTTGGAAGTAACTTGGAAAACTTCAAATGGATATATTTGAAATCAACAAATAAAAAAATTAGCTAAATTTCATAAGATTTTTAAATAACTTTTGATGAAAAATGTAGGATGATGGCCGGATGATTGTTAGGGTAGGGACAGTTTCAGTACTACATCATTGTCAAAATGAAACTTTCTCACAGATTCTCAGGGTTCTGCCCCTGCGAAAGACGACGTACCCTACATAACATTGGCTTCAACCTAAATAATGTTTTTGTTATAAAATTTTAACATAGTCTGTTCTTGTTTGGTTACTTTGCACTTGGCTTCAGTATTTTAGTATAAAGTAGACCACATTAACCATCTATTTGACTTGGCAAATTACCTTGATATGAAATGTACAGTAGCATAACTTTCCTATCACTGTAGCAGCATTAGCCTTGGACCTGGGGTGTAACTATATGCCAGCGCAGTTGAACTTGAGCCAATGAAGTGGGGTGGGGGCATTATGTAGAAAGATCTACGATATACCGACTCCTTCAAGATTCATGTGAATATACAATGCTAATTTGTCACTAAAAAGCTATAAACCATGAAAGGAAATGAGGAGTGAAAATTAAGCTTTCGTATGCAAAATATAAGCTTTTTTCCAGTTGGCACCAGGGTCCAATTAACTTACATTTGAGCACTGTACTTTTTTTTTTTTTATACAATACTCTCTGCAGTTTAAAGTTTCTCATTCCACTCTTGGCTGCTTTCCCTGCCATATGGAGCAGTTTTATATGAATACTAGGAGATTTAGCCACAACATTATAGGCTATAGTCCTGGTTAACTTGCAGCGTGTATGTGTGCGCAAATGCTGGTAGGGGATCACAACATAGGGTTAAATAGTTTGCGCAGACAGGAAACGCTGGAATGGTATGTTATGTCTGTCTATGCCCAGAGAGAAACTATCATTATCAGCTATGGTTCTAATGCTGCTCTAAGGCCTGCCTGTGAGATCCACTGCAGATGTTGTGCTTTTTTATGACTGAAGAAGTCCTCAGAAGAGTAGAAAGACAAACAGGCGCAGGCAAGCAGACAGTGTAAAGGGGAGATGGAAGGATAGACATTGTAGACATAGGGGATGAGTGCATACCCGTGCAGCACGACAGACAAGTACAGGCAAAATATAAACAGACCTAAAGACAGACAGGAAAGGCAATATAGGACTGGAGAAAGTCCAAAAGAGTTTTTAAGGGCAGAAGATGGAACAAAATTGTACTACCTAAACAGCTCTGAGAATTATAAGCTGAAGGAAACACCATATAGACACCATATACTCATGTTTTAGTCCTGGTGTAGTCTTTGCGTAGTCTTGGTTTGGACCCGGTTTAGTTCATGGATTGGTTTAGTACTTGTTTATGTCCTGGTTTAGACCTGGTTTTGTTGTGGCTTGTTTTGTCCTTGTTTATTCCCTGTGTAACGTCCTTGTATAAAGATAGTTTAGTTGGTTTAGTCCTGATTTCTGTCCTTCTCGGTTTTCCTGGTTTCTTATATTCTGATTTAGGAGCTGTTTAAACTGGGGTAGATCCTGGTTAGTCCTGGTTTACATGTAGTCCCGGGTCATTTTTTTAATGTCCTGGTAAAGGTTCTGGTTTTGTCTTGTTTAAAAGCTGGTTTGTTAAGTCCTGGTTTATTCTTGATTTAGCCCCTTCACACAGTCTTGATTTCAAACACATTCAAAACTAAATACATTGATGTTCAATTTGTAGCTTCTATCTATAATTATTCTTGGACTAAAAAACCCCAATATATTAGAAACATACTTAGGTCTGGGTCTCCTGACCTCCTGACATGTGGACTCACAGACAGACTTCAGACAGACAGACAGAGTTACAGTGATGTGTAATTTCCACCGGGGACATTGGCCAGGCTTCAACGACGTGAGGTGAGCGTCAGATATTAGATTTAGTTTTGGCAGCGGAGTGGGGATGTGCTGACGCCACATTGTAACCAAGGAGTGTGTGTCTGTGTGATTGTCTGGCACTCGTCACATGGTGCTGCGATTTCTGTGGCATTATTGTTGTGGTGTTGCCGGCCAGAAATAATATTAAGTCTGACTTGATCAAACTTGGGAGAACTGTCACTAATATTGTAAAAAGCTTGAATAAAGTTTAGTGAAATGACATCAGACCAACTGACATTTTGCATTGATTTGAATTATTTTGCAAAAGTTTGAGAACTTGAGAATGGTTATCAA
This sequence comes from Hypseleotris bucephala, assembly GCA_036025885.1. Lineage (NCBI taxonomy): Eukaryota > Metazoa > Chordata > Actinopteri > Gobiiformes > Eleotridae > Hypseleotris > Hypseleotris bucephala. The sequence continues at coordinate 9,814 of JAVQKG010232640.1, forward strand.
GTGCACTTTGTTTAGTGGAAAAAAAAACTACTATAGCCATTTTTAAAGGCATTGTTTGACATGTTTTTTTTTTCTCAAACTAAAACATACTACTTCTTACTTCTTTTTGGTGTACATTTTTTTACTAGCTCTTGATATATAATCTAATAATAATACATTTGGGACCTATATTCTTGCAGCCTTGAGAACAAACTGAAATAATCATCATGGACTTGATATGCTCATAAATTGCCCTGCCCTACTGGTAATTATGCTGTTTGGTATCTGTCTGTTGCGCTGTTTTGTTTACATACCCATGCCGTCTAGTCTAGTAGTGCTTTTGAATTGGCCTATTTATTTGCAATGCATTTCCGATCCATTTTGCCCGTCGCACTAGTTTAGAGGAAGCTCCTTTTGCACGAGTGGTTTGAAATAGCTGTGTCCTACTGTAGTGGCCGTCTGGTTTTTGAAAAGCGGCCCTGTTTGTTGGCTGTGTTGTCATGCAGACTCGGCAAGGCTGAATAATGTAGCTCATGCTTTGATGATTTCTCTCTGGCTCAAGAAAAAGAGCTACAGTCTGGCTTTTTTTTCTTTTTTCTTTAAAGCAGAGCGGGCGGTCTTGCTGGTGTGTTTCCTCTTTATTCACAACCAGACGGAAAAAATTGAAAGAGACTAAGAACATAGTTAGATCACAGATGAGCTTGGTACTGTCATAGCCTAGACTGGTATCTGGTAGAGGCATTTTAGGGGGCACATTATGCATTTTAAGAGCTTTTTTACGAGTTTCTGTTTATTTATTATTATTATTTGATTATTATTTCACTTTTCTATTGTTTTAAAAATGCACTATTTATAATCTTAATTTTGGGGAGCTGTTACTTTCTCTCTGCTGAAAAAGCTCAGTTTTCCTTTAAGGCTCCCTCACCCCTATTGGCCATACCCACATCACTAAGTGAATTGCTTCTCATATCTTGTACATTAAACAGTTGTTTTCAGCTGTTTAGAAGATTGGTGCCACAGCATACAGTATTACCCAAACATGCACGAATTAAACATAATGCAACTCTAGCAGTGTTTTTGATGAGAAAGCAGCAATTTATCACAGTAGAAACTTGAGAACATTCAAGTTAGCCTAACAACATCCAACTCTGGTTATGTTTCTGATGAGGAAGCAACATGATAACAGCAGAAAACTCATAAAATTTGTACTAGCATAATAGGAGTCCTTTAACAAGCTCAGGCCCTAAGCTGTTACTCTGTTTAGATTCGCATTTATCTCTTTCACTTCTCAAAGGTGTGGTTTTATGAAGTCCCGAGGTTGAGGGCGGCATTACTTCACCGTCTCGTTGTACGTGCCAAGACAACCTGTGTGTATAAGGTGTTTTTCTGGTGTCGGTTTTGACCCACTGAGATAGTATGTGTGAAGCTAAAGTCCTTGCAGGGCGACACCATGCAAACATTTTCCACTCTTAAGTCATTTAATCTACTATTGACTCTTGGTCCTATCGGGGCCCGTCTTCCTTTTTAAACAAGTCGGGGAAATCCTATATGCCTACCGTGTGAGGTCATTTCACTTCATGCCTAAAGCAAACACACCTTTTTCCTTTTTTAATCAAGACTTGTCATTTTAGCTGTGTTCAGGGCAAAGAGGGCTGGAAACAAGATTACACTAGCTGGCCACTTTATTTGGTAGACCTTCGTAATAAATGGTCTTTGTGGACATTATGAACTTGTAAAATGTTCATATGCCTCCTTATCCTCAAACCAGACTGGATATTAACTTCTGATCACTGGCAGACACAAGTAATTTCTGCCACAGATCTGCCTCTTGCTGTTTCCTCACCTAAGTCACCTTTCCTCTACATTTTGATGCCATCTTAAATGCATTGACTTGCTGCTTCATTATTGCTTGATTTCCTGTTTACTGTTATAAGCAGTTCTATCAGTCTACCTAATAAAGTGACCAGTGAGTGCATGAGTTTAATAAGAAAAATCTAAACCTTTGCTTGGACTACGCTTTATGAAGCTGTTTTTGCACTTTGGTGAACTTTGCATTTGTGCATTTTTGAAAAAGGGAACTTCATTTTAAGGTTGCAGAGGTGTCATGCAGTGTCAGGCAACCACAGATGAGATAAAAATATACTGTATCAAATCTGATTTAGCAACTTGAAGTTCTCAAACGGCTGCACAAATAAGCCCTTGTTGAGCTACTTACAAATTTTTTGGTTGAGATTGTTTCTTAATTATTTAGGAGTGTTATTTTAA